>PVKA01044347.1:0-16229 GCA_004027165.1 Ctenomys sociabilis | reverse complement strand
AGAAAGAAAGAAAGAAAGAAAGAAGAGCAAAGAGGAGGTAGGAGAGGGATAGGAGATGAGTAAAGGAATTAAGATGTGCCATGTGCTAACACAAACTCTACATAAGGAATGGAGACGTTAAGTGCTGCAAACATCTCCTAATAAATGCCTTTAAGTCTTCACTGCTTTAACTGAGAAATCATTACATTCTGTACGAAAATGATAACAACAGCTTTGAAGCCTCATGGTACCACGATGTGAGAGTTTCCAAACAGGTAATAAATAGGTTAGAAAAAAATGCACAGCAGAACAAATAAACTCCAATTTTTGCATGGCACAATTAAAAAACAAAAAAAAAGAAAGAAAGAAAAACTATCCAATGTCACGGTCATCGGAGAAATGCAACTTAAAACAATTAGCATACCAATTCAACAAAACTGTCTTAAATAAGAGACGATAAAAAGGGGAAAGAACCCTAGGATGTTTCGGGCTTTGGTTTGGTTTGGTTTGCAGCAAGGTCTCATTCATGTAGCCCAAGCTGGCCTCAAGCTCACAGCAATGCTCCTGCCTCAGCCCCCCAAGTGCTAGGTGGCATGCACCACCACACTTGACCAAAGCCTATAATGTGATTATAAATGTAAAGGGCCATGAATTTTTTAAAAGCCCACGAGAATGATATTCTTTGACCCAACCAGTCAAAAACTTCCTGTCTATATTTGTCAATATAGACATTTTTCTAATACAAATGTCAATAAAGACATTTTTATAAATACTGAGAACAAAGCATTTTAAATATTGTGCACTCACTGAATATTATTAGTTAAGAGTATAATCATTTAAACACTAAAAATTTGAGGAAAAGGAGAAGAGAGAAAAACTCATTCAAATCAATACTATAGTGTCAATAAACATGAGATAACAATAAAATTAAAAATGATAAACATCATCAGAATATATTTATAAACTCATAGCAGGTAAGTTAAGAATTTAAATATAAAAAAAACAATCTACAGAAGGTGGTCATTAATTTAAGTTCTGCACACAGATATGGCAAATAGCTCATAGGCCACATTGTAAGCTATGCACCGCTGTCACCTGTTGGAGATGGAATTACACATCTCATAGTCTCATGACACTTCTCAGCATTTGCTAAATTTTCCAATAGAGAAAAACTGTGAGGATCCGGCTAACAGGCAACTTTTGCTTCCTTAAAACAACAACAAAATCCCTTCAACCTCCAGGAAATGCAGAACAACTGCCAGGACGCTGATGCCAGGGTGGGTGTGAGGTGCATGGGCATGAAGAGCTGAACTGAGAGCTGCCACAGAGCTGCACCTCGAGGTCCACACCACGCCCACTGCCCTGCGACGTGCACTCCCTGCTTGGCCACCCATCACAGGCTGTGGGGTGAGCCCTGAGCAACTGCAGCCCCGCGTGCAGATCACAAATCTATCTCAGAAACATTCTATGAAATACACCAAAAAAGAGGGCAGGGAGAAGAAAACTGAGCACTATTTACAGTAGACCTGAAGTTCCACAGGTTATAATTAATTTAAAACAACATAATAAAACTAGGATGAAGGAAAAGAAATAAAGATAGCAGGTAGGGAGGTTTGATTTTTTTATTAAAACTAGCTTACACACTAAATGCATATTGCACGTACTCTGAATTAAGCAATTATGTACTTTTAAATGTGACTCCTCACCAAAAAAAAAATAAACACACTGATATAGTTGAATACAAAAAAGACACCACAAGTTAAAACAAAAATATAAACACATTTTAGTATTTAAATAAAAACTGTGTCTTGGATATGTAAAGGAACAAATATACCAGCGTCAAATTTGCTCAGTACACACACATAATGCAAAGCATTATGCTGTTTACTAAACAGATTTTCATAGCAGCCATTAGAGGGCACCATATATCTACTAGTTAACATAACTATATTAAATCTAATTTCCTCTACATACTTAAAATACATGTTTAACTTTTAACTGCATACAACACACGTTATATTTTATGCTAAAATTTCAAAGTAAAGAAGGACATGGAAAAAACAAATTTCCATCACAATTTCTAGAATGTTAAAATACGTAATCTCAAAAATCAATTGTTCAAAAGTTAAAGAGGATGTCTTCACTTAAACTGAATTTAAGATTAATTTTCTTCCTAAATACAAACTTTAAACTCTTCCCTCATAAACCTACAGAGCCCAACCTCCAATTCTTCTTAATGATCACGTTTCTATCTTCCCTTCTCAGCTGAGCTCCACATCATTTGCTGGACCACAACTCTCATCTCCTGTGTAGTTTTCCAGTCTCTACTCGCCAATCTCTGCTCCAGATTTTTGAACAGTTTATTTAAATACCAAAAAATGGCCCTAATCTAATAATCACTTTTTCCATTTCCAGTTAAGATAAAGTAACAAGAATCAGATTCCCATCTAAAATCACTTACACCACCTAAAATCACCAAAAAAAAAAAAAAAAAAACCTGAAATACTAGATCTTCTGAAGGAGAGAACAGAAACTTTAAGGACATGGGAGTAGATAAAGAGTTCATGAACAAAAATCAAACTGAGAGGCAAATAGTTCAAAGAATCAACAATTGGGATCTCATCTTTTTGAAAAGTTTCTGCACATCAAAAGAAATCACCAACAGAGAAAAAGAAAACCCACGAATTCAGAAAGAATTACAGCAGACTGTCCTTCAGACAAAGGACTCCTATCTAGAACATATAAAGAATTTTTAAAAATCAGGCCTCCAAAATTCCAAGACCGAGTCCAAAAGTGGGCATCTGAGATAAATATAAACTTCATAAATGTAAGAGATACAAATGGCAAATAAATACATGAAAAAATGTTGAACATGGTTGGTCATTCAAGAGATCCAAATTAAAACAATGCCGAGATACCATTTTATGCCAGAAAGAATGGCTATCATCATGAAGTTTACCAATAACAAATGCTAGAGAGGCTGTGGGGGAAAAGGAACCCTTCTCCACTGTTGGTGGGAGTGCAGGCTGGTACAACCATTGTGAAAACCAGTGTGGAGATTCCTCAAAAAGCTAGGATTGGAGGTTCCACTCCAGCCAGCTATTCCCCTCCTAGGTGTTTTTCCAAAAGAATTGAAATCATCATACCACAGTGATATAGATGCACCCATGTTTATAGCAGAACAATTTGTCACAGGTAAATCTTGGGAAAAACCCAAATGTTCATCAACTGAAGAATGGGTTTTTAAAAAGCTACGGTATTTTTACACAATCAATTGTTATTCACCTATTAAAAAACATAAATTCAAGGCATTTGTAGACAAACAGATGCAGCTAGAGACCATATTGGCAAGTGAAATAAATCAGATCCACATGTGTAAACATTGCATTATCTTACTAGTGTGAGAACCTGACAGAGTAATTAAAATCTAAAAGGTACAACAGATACTTACTGTGAAAGGGAAACAATTTGTTCAATGGGAAGAAAAAACTGGGATGAGGAATAGGACAAATAAAAGAAGGGAAAAAGATGTATTTAGGTGTATATGCAGGACAGTTTGGATAATTGTACTGTTGGGTTTCTGTTGGTTTCTCTCTTTTGAAAAGAGCAGTTAATGTTTAAACTATTTTCTTTTTATTCTTTTTTTTTTTCTTCTTTCAAATTTCTTACAACTTTTTTGTTACCATTTTGTTTTTTCTTTAAATGAATCTTACGTGTTTTTATCTTGTAACCTGAACAACTAATTTGAAGATAGCATCATGTAATACAGCAACCATTGTTGAATTTCTGTCACTTTCTTTAGTGAAATTGTATGGCTTCTAATGCTGTTTTTTTTCTATCACTATTTTGTATTCTTTAAAAATAAACATAAGTTTTGTGAAATAAATCAGATCAAAACATTTTAAATCTTTACAAAAGTGTTACTGCATGCTAACTTAAGATAGTTCCTAAACCCCTCTCACAAAATAACCTAATCAGAAAGCATACTGCAACACTCTTCAGTGTTCTTATATGTTGGCTCATTAAACATAACCAACAACAAACAAGTAAACAAATAAAATAAAACAAAATTATTTTTTAAAACACCAAACAAAATATATAGAATAAACCCAATTTAAAAAGTAAACACAGGCAATCCAGAAAAGACAAATAATAATAATAGTAATAAGATGAGAATATTCAAGCTTACTGCTAGAGAAAGTGAAGACCACGTTTCATGGACAGAAGGTCACACAGAGCCCGGTGTTTGCCTGAGCCGAGGCACCAAACCTGGCAGTACGACAGGCAAGAGCAGCCCGCGGATGATAGAACGCTGCACAGAGACGTGCACTGAGTCACTCATGACAAACAGGGGGGGTCCTTCTTGACAGATAAATACACAAGGATAGTCAGAAACTGGAAAAGACTGCCTAAGATTAGCAGGCACAGCAGCAAAATCTAACACAGAGCAAGAAATAGTGCATTCCCATTATGCAGAAATTTTTAAAACTCTTAACTTCATGGGCACGCACGACAGTACTATGAGGGACCTGGCCTCAGAAAACGACGTCAGCTGCTGTGTCAGCTTTCCATCACTATGACTAAGTATGGGGTAGTCAACTTAGAGGAGGAAAAGTTCACTGGGGCTCACCATTTCTGAGGCTTCCACCCACAGTCACTCGGTCACGTGGCTCTGGACCCATGGTGGGACAAGACACCACAGCAGGAGTTTGTGGCAAAAGAGCTACATTCCTGGGAACAGGGAGAGAAAGGAGCCGAGGCCATGCAGGTCCCTGCACAGGCACGACTCAAGGCCTTGCTTCTGCCCAGCAGGTCTCACCTCTCACAGGCTCAGTCACCTCCAAGAATACCACAGGCTGGTGATGGGCAGGTAGCACACAGGCCCTTACAGCACATCTCACATCCAAACTAACAGTTTCAGGCAGGGCTCATTCCTTCTAACAAAGGTTAACAATAAGATCAAAGGATCTTGGGTAATGCTTACCCTACCTAAAAATCACACATAAAATCAGTCAAAATTATCTAGCACTTAACAAGGTAAATGTCAAAATGTTAAACGAAAATTAACAGAGATGAAGGCTGGGCATGGTGGGGCACATCTGTAAACCCAGCACTTGGGAGGCTGAGGCAGGAGGATCCTTGGAAGCTCAAGAACAGTTTAGGCTGCAAAGTGAGCTCAAGTTCACCTTGAACTGCATAGCAAGAACCTGTCTCAAATGGCAAAAAGAAAAAGCACCTAGACATGCAAAGCAAAAAAAAAAAAAAAAAAGAATGAATGAATGTTATCACTGACTCAGAAAGTGATAACACCAGTAGACAAGAACACTAACAATTATGATGTATTCTACAAGTTAAAAAATCTACAGGTAAGACTAAATATGTTAAGACACATGAAAATATTTCTTTAAGACCTAAATCAAACTTCTGATGATGAAAACTACAACATCTGAGATAAAGGTGTACTGAAACAGATTAACAGCAGACATAGCAAAAACACATTAAACTTGAAGAAGCCAACAGAAAGCACACAAACTAAAACACAGAAAAACCTGAAAATAAACTGAGATAACTTCATATGGACAAACAAACATGTAATTGGGCTCCACGCAAATGAGGTAAGAAAAGTAAACAGCAAAAACACTTTTTCTTTCTTTCTTTTTTTTTTTTGTGGAACTGGAGATTGAACTCAGGCCCTTGTGCTTGCCAGGCAAGCACTTATTCTACTGAGCTATCTCCTTGGCCCTCCAAAAAACACTTGAAGAAATAGTGGTTACAGTTTTTTCAGATTTAATGAAAATAATCAATAGTGGCTCAAGAAAACCTAAGTATGGACCAGTGAGACAACTCAGCAGACTAAGTGTTTTGGTAAGTGCAGGGACCAGGATTCGATCTCCAGTCCCACCTACCCCGCTGGCGCCATCCACAGAGTGCACTGAGCCAGGAAGTGTGGAACTGAGTCCAGGCATGGTGGCACATACTTGTAATCCTAGCGCTAGGTAGGCTGAAAACTGGAGGATCACTACAAGTCCAAGCTGCGTAGTAAGACATACATAAATGAAAAGAAAAAGAAAACCCAAGTATAAGAAAACTAAAGTAAAAAAAGTATTTAAATCGTTTAGAACTGGTTACCAAGTCCTTTTAGGAAAAAAGAAAAAGAGATTGCTATGATTTTATTTATCAGAAACAATATAAACCAGGAAAAAAAAAAAAAGTATACCACTACTCTTAAAATATTGAAAGAAGAAAACAACTTGTTAACCTAGAATTTCTTTTTCTTTTTTTAAACTTGGAATCAAACTCAGGACTCACACTTGCCAGGCAGGTGCTGTGCAGATAGAGCTATACCCCTGGCCTAACTTAGAATTTTTTTTTTTAATTTTAGGGAAGGGTCTACAGGGTGTTCATGGTCTCACTATTAGATTCCCTGTTTACAGCCTCCTAAGAGCTAGGATTACAGGCATGCACCACCATGCCCAGTCTCAATTGCTGCATCAGTGAGCCCCCGGTGGTGGGACCAGCAAGGCAGGCCCAGGAATCGAACCTCTGGCCCCTGGGCTTGTTTCCAGGCACTTTAATCTGCTAAGCTATTTGGCCAGCTCTAGAATTTTTGACCAGTGAAACTATGTTTGGAAAATAAGAATGAAATTAAACAAAAAAAAATGTTTAAGGCATACAAACGTTGAAAGAAACTAGCAATCAGCAAACTTGCTACAAGAAATGTTAAAGTTCTTCAAGCAGAAAAATATTGATACCAAATGGAAAACCAGATCTCCCAAAAGAAAACAGAAGGAATAAAGATTAGTGAACATGGCCAAGGCAGTGGGCAAGTAGTCTTTATTGTACTTATATAGTTTAAAAAAAAGTAGAGAAAATGGTTGAGTAGAAAGCTTCAAATACTGGTCCCTCCACCCAAACAACCACTAAACTTGGGAAAGCTCTTCACAAGCGACAATGTTAGAGCCCCAGATCTTCATTACCAGATACTCAGAGCAGTCAAAGACACACCTAATGAGGAGGGGGGCTGTGGAAATAGGCAAAAGGAAGGTGTGCACACACCAGCCAGTTCCTGGGCTCCTCCTCCCGGCAGGGTAGTGCGGACAGGAGTGTGGGATCCCTGAGAGGCACGTGCTGTAGGACAGCAGGAAGGATGCTGTGGGGCCCTGGGTTTGGGCTCCCTGCAGTTGCTTGAGGACCCATTGTTTCGGCCCCTTGGGCTGCAAGGATTCTTCAGCTGTGGCTACTGAAATATTTCAAGATGCATATATCTTGGTTCTGGTTTTGGTTTGGGGGTTTGGGTTGGGGTTGGGGTCAGGGTAGAGTGGGGTTAGGGTTGAGTGGGGTGGGTTTGGTTTTTGATCCATGTATTTAAGAAAATCTCTGCAATGTCACTGGCAGACATGATAAGATGAAATTTCAGCGATCACACACACAGGTGGAACAGAGTTTTTTCAAAACTAGTCTGGATAAGTCCCGCAACACAGCAGTGACCACCAAGCAAATGTGTGAAATCCCTAAGAAGCAAAAGAATCTGATACCCAGAGTTGCACATGTTAGTATTCCAAACATTTGCTTCTCAATTTTAAAAAAAATCATAAAACACACAACAAAACTGAGAGAATGGTCCACTTTCAGGAAAAAGGAACTGAACAGAAATGATCTGTGTGGAAGCCCAGAGATCAAAATTACTAGTCAAAGGTGTTCAGGTAACTAAAACATAACTGATAACCAAACATAAAGCTTGCACAGAGCTAAAGAAAGCAGGAGACCAGAGCACCAAGAGGGAGCATCAAAAAGAAACATTAGGAAGAGTCAAATAGAAATTCTAAAGGCAAAAAGCACTAGATTAAATAAAAAGTTCACTAACAGAGCTCAAACATGGAAGAGAGCATCAGACAAACAAATAAGCAAATTTAAGACAGACCATTACAGTACCAGCTTTGAAGAGTAGAAGGCCAAAGACAGCAGGAGACGAGCAGAACCTGGGAGATCATTGGGACAGCACCATAGGTAACTATGCTGCAAGTGTTCCACAAAGAAGACGGAAGGAGAAAGATCTGGGAGGATTCAATGGCCACACAAGACTTTTCAGATGTAATACCAAAGGCATAATCCATGAAAGAAATCACTGATAAACCGGTCTTCAATAAAATTTAAAATTACTGCTCAATGAAACATATAATGTCAAGAAAATGCCATGCCACACCATGGGAGGAAATATACAGAAACAAAGTTAATAAAGGACTGTTATTCAAAATACACACAGAATTAAGATTCATCAATAAGAAAATAACCTGACTTTAAAAATGAAACAAAGACCTTGCTTGACAGACACCCATCAAGGGAGATTAGATGGCAAACAAGTGCATGAAAGACAGTGCACATAAGCCAACATCAGGGAAATGAAAATTAAAACAGAGACATTGCTATATACCTATTAGAATGGCCAGACCCTAGGCCCCAACACGACTGAATCCTAGTGAGGATATAGGGCAGAGGAACTACTGAGATGTGAATAGGTAGGGCACAGAGGATCTTCAAGAGTAGTAAATTATCTGCTGGGTGTGGCGGTGCACACTTGGGATCCTAGCACTAGGAGGCTAAAGAAGGATCACTTCGAGTTCCAGGCCAGCTGGACTACAGTGAGCTCAAGACTAGCTGGAACTACACAGTAAGATCCTGCCTCAAAAACTAAACACAAACAAGAGAATAGTAAACTATCTGTGTGATACAAGGCATACATTTGCCAAAATCCTCAGAACACTCAACATCACTAGTGAACCCTAATATAAACTCTGTACTCTGACAGAAATGCATCAACATGGATCCACCAAATGCAAAGAAGCAAGTGCCACTGTGGTGCTGGGTATTACTAACAGGAGAAGCCATGCACGTATGAGGGCAGTGAGCACACGGGGAACCTCTGCAGCGCTACTTCACTGTGCTATAGACCTAACACCACTCTAAAACAGGAAGTCCTTCATTATAAAAGAAAAAACAAAAACTGCAGTACTTAGAACAGATAAAATATTTTTCAAAGCAAAGGGCAGTACCAGAAATGAGTCATTTCACAACAGAGGTCAGTTCTTCTAGAGGACACAGCAATACTAAATGTTTATAACAATTTCAATACATGTGAGACAATAAACATTAGACTTGCAAGTAGATAACCCTCAATATACCTATTAGAATGGTATTACTAGAACAAATAGACAATATAATTAAAGATACAAAAGAGTTGAGCTAGGGATATAGCTCAGCGGCATAAGTGCCTACTGGGCAAGCACAGAGTCCCAAGTTCAAACCTCAGTACCGCAAAAAGGATACAAAAGATTGGAACACTATCAACCAACTTGACATGCCTGACATTTACAAAACTCTCCCTTAGACAAAGTAAAATACACATTCTTTTGTAGTACACACAAAATATTTATCAAGATACGCCATGAGTCCTAATTACCAATAAATGTAAAATTATTCAAGTCATATATTTTCTGACCACAATCAAATTGAATTAGAAATCCAAACCAGAAAATGATAAATTTCCAAATATCCCACAAGTCAATAAAGAACTTAAAAGAGAAATCTGACAGTATTTAACATATCAAGAATATATGGAATACCAGATAGCTTGGTATATTAGAGCACCTTTTTAGGCAGATGCAGGAACCTGGGGTTCAACCCCAGCAGGCTGTGCTGGGCCTGCCCCCAGGGTGCACTGAAACGGTGATTGAGACCAGGCGTGGTGGTGCACACTTGTGATCTCAGCGCTCGAGAGGCTGCAAAACAGGAGGATCACTACAAGTCCGATTCATATAGTGATACT
This sequence comes from Ctenomys sociabilis, assembly GCA_004027165.1. Lineage (NCBI taxonomy): Eukaryota > Metazoa > Chordata > Mammalia > Rodentia > Ctenomyidae > Ctenomys > Ctenomys sociabilis. The sequence continues at coordinate 6,427 of PVKA01044347.1, read as the reverse complement.
CTATAGACCCTGTACTAAATACATAAAATATATACAGCTACAAACACTGCAAGGAAAGCTAATAGAATTCAATGTTTATCTTAATTTTAAAAAAGGCTTCAAGTCAATGACCTAAAGTTAGATCATACTATATTACATCCACAGTACACCTCTATCTAGACATTAGGTCTCACAGTGTTGCTTCATACTGCAGCTATGCAATCACACCTGATGGTTTGCATACTGAAATGGTTAACACTGCATTATAAACTCTCATAGTTCGTCAATTACATTACAGTTGGTTCAAGATACTGATTTTTTTATTTAGTGTGGAAGCAAGTTATGTAATATACATTTAATTTCAAAATTCTAGAAGAGACATTACCAAATATTTGCTACTTGAGAGCAGTGGGAAGTATTGAGAGGCAGGGGAGATAGCTCGGTAGAATTAGCGCTTGCCTGGCAAGTGCAAGGGCCTGAGTTCAATCCCCAGTTCCACAAAAAAAAAAAAAGGGCAAGAGAGAGAGAAGTATTTACATTTTTAAAAAATCTGCAATATAAATGCAAATAAAACTCAATGAGGTGCCAGGAATGGTGGTGCACACCTATAATCCCAGCATGCAGAAGGCTGATACAGGAAGATTGCTGCAAGTTCAAAGCCAGCCAAGGCTACAAAGTGAGATCCAATCTCAAACCCTCCCCAAAAAAATACCTCAAAGAGGGAAAAAGGAAATAATAAAGATCACAGCAGAAACGAATCAAATCGAAAATAGTCATATAATAGAGAAATACCAACAATGCAAAGCTCTCTTTGAGAACATTAAGAAAAAGCAATACACTTCTCGCTGGAATGAGTCAGGGTAAAAAAGATAAAAGTTAGCAATATCTGGAATCAAAGAGATTACATTAGTAGAGAATCTACACATGTTATCAATATAATAAAGTAATAGGAAGAATTTCATGTCAATAAATCCAGTAAGTTCCCTGAAAGACAAAATAATAAATAATTAAGAAGGAACAGCCAACCTGGGGAATAAGCAAGAAAAGTTTTAAACAAGAATTTTATGTAAGATCAGTAAAATAAAAAAGTTTAAATACAGAAACTAACTCAAGTATGTATCATAATATGACAATGGCATTGTAAATAAGCAGGGAACAATGATTCACTACTTCACTCAATGAGGGTGCCTGTAAGACTGGCTTATCATTTAGAAGTAATTATAAAGCTGGATCCTACCTTCATGCCTAGACTAAAATCCCAAGCTGACCAAAGACTTAAATGCTGAAAGTCCATATTTTGTAGTAATTAGAGATCCACTGAGACTGATGACCAATTATTTGAGAAAGTCAGCTTTCAATTTAGGCCTTTCAGGAGGCTGAGACAAGAGGACTACTGCAAGTTTGAGACCAGCCTGGGCTACAAAGTAAGCTCAAGGCCAGACTGAGCTGCATAGTGAGACCCTGTCTCAAAAAGACAAAAAATAAAACAAAATACAAAATAGGCTTTACATCAGCTACAACATCTTCACTTTGTATTTGTATTTTTTAAAGATTTGTTTGTAGTTGTCTAACTTGTGGGGGTGAAATCTGAAAAAGATAAAGCATATTTTAGTTAATGTATGGAAACTGTCCTCAGATTATTTCCCTTCTCTTGAAAATGCTCGAAGATCCTATAAATAACCAACAAACTGAATTTATTAACCAAAGGAACCCAGCCATGAATATATTTTATATATCAAGTAAGTACTGAAGCCAACATTAATATGTATACATTAATAGTATATAACTAAAACATCATAATTAGTATATGTATAGAATGTATAACCAATATTGTTCTTATATCCCACTCCTATGCCCCAAATAGATCCATAAGGAAAACACAGAAAATTCCCTCCTATCCTGATGCTAATGGAAAACACATTAGAAGAGAAAAAACAAAACTCAACTGGCAATGGCAATACCTGGCACTGAAAACACTAGTGATTGGAGGGGCTGGGGTGTGGCTCTGTGCCAGACCTTTAGCTACCATGTCCAACGTGCTAGGCTTGATCCCCAGCACTGCAAAACACCCCACAAAATGACAGTGCCTGACAAGCCGAAGCACCGTTCACCAGGATCACCTGAGGACTGCACCCCTCCCTGCCCTTCTCCCATGGAAAACAGTGAGCGGGTAAACAGACCCTGGACATTTTGGCTGCAAACAGCCATGCTCAGCAACAGCACACCTGGACATGTTCCCCTAGACCAAGAGCTGCACGAACGCACATTCTAATCTTCCTGGAGCACTAAACAGACATCACTCCCTTTGGATGTGAGTGTTGAAGATGACACAGGTTAGGAAAAAATGAAAGAGGCATTTTGGCCCTGGCCTTTCAAGGTCAGCGAAGACTCAGGACATAGGAGAACCTGTACTGCAACATCATGAAACTCAGGTGACCTCCAAATTTTCTGAACAAGGAGATTATGGAGCCACAGAGGAAAGAGATTAAAGTTCTAAAGTGTGCCTGGGGAGAGTCACATGAAGAGAAAACTTTCTCTCAAGCTCTCACAGAGAGCAATCTGGTCAAGCATTGGCCGTGACTCATCCACATGGATGACACAGACAAAGGAACTACAGTATAATGTACAGGACTGCAAGATAAACCCTGAGAGGACTTCACTGACCACATAGGAAATATAAAGTTCATGTATTGGTATATAAGTCTTGATCTACCTAGGTCTTAACTATCCAGCAGAAAAGTATAAAAATGAAGTATACATCGTGAGGCCATAATATTAAGCTGAGCTGTAAATGGCTATGGTCGACAATTTCTTTGAATAACTCACTATGGTTGTAGAATGCTGGACTGTGTTGGATTGTGGTGTCGAGTTCAAGCACCTAAGTTAGTTGAATGTCAATGGAGTGCCCACTTTTGAAAGGTGTAGACAAAGGAAGGGGTGTAGAAAGAAAAAATCACGATGTGTGTGTATAGGACAGTACAGTTGGGATAGATAATTCTACATAATTCTATGAGAGGCAAGATCTGCACTAATGGTGGTTGGACAGGATATTATGTCAGCTTCTAGTACTATGGTCATCCACTAGGAAAATAATTATTGAATTTTTTATATAATTCAGGTATAAAAAATAAGATAAGTAAGCAGCTACACTCTTAATTCACTGATAAGAGATATCTGCTAAAATAATTATCTGTAAATATAATATCATGTATGCACCTTGTACAATACCAAAACGTTATGAAAACAGTTTGCAATGTATTAATTTATCGAATCTATATGGTTAAGGTGTCTTGTAACTGTCTGATTGACATTTTTTGCTGTGATTATGCCAGATTCTCATGTTTAGATGACCTCTGGGGTGGATTCTTTCTTCTTATTTCCTAAATTTCCTTTTAATATGCTGAGGGTCTTAGTGCTTATAATAATTTGCACCAAACTTAATTTGGAATATAAAACTAAAAATAACAGGCACAAGTCAAAGCTTTTTCCCTCTGGGTGCACATAAAACTCTCATTAAGAAGTTCAGGCAAGCTAAGAATGAATCAAAGAAAATGTAGGTCTATGATTCCCACCTTCTATTAAAGTGTAAATGAAAGTGTCATTTTAATTATAATAGCAAAGGCCCTATTCTTTGCTATCATCAAGATATAAATTCACAACCTAACTGAAATTCCTTGAACCAGGGTGGTGGAGCTTAAAATATATTCCAACACAGTAGTTGCAAAACTGTACTGGCCCCCTCAATTCAAGCTAATCTACTATAATTAACAGTGTCTAGAAGTCACTAAGTTACATCAAAAGGGAAGATATCCACCCTAAGAGCCAGTAAGAGATATCACTGATAAGAGATATCTGCTAAAATAGTATCTGTAAATATAATATCATGTATGCACCTTGTACAATACCAAAACGTTATGAAAACAGTTTGCAATGTATTAATTTATCGAATCTGTATGGTTAGAGAAATTACACCTCTAGATTTTTTTTTCTTCTGAGAGAGAACTGTCCATCTTCATGGGCCTGGGGTGACATTTTGGTACTTACACACTATACTAATCACCAACTGCCCCCCTGTCTCACCTACCCATCATCCCTTTGTGATGAGGCCATTCCAAAGCCTCTCTTCTAGCTAGCTTCCTCTGACCACCCTCCCTGTTATACTCTTCCTGCCAGCACTTGGGTAGTGTATTCTGGTCACAGGTTGGTTCTATGACCTCAGTGTTCTAGCTCCACATATTCATGAGATCATGTGCCAGTTATCTCCCTGTGCCTGACTGCACTGGACATGACGGCCCCTGGCACCATGCTGCTGGAAATGATAGGAGCTTGTTCAGTTTTACAGCTGAACAGCCTGCATATACCACATTTTCTTTTATCAGAGATCCTTTGCAGGGCCTCTTTGATTTTGTATCTTGGCTATTATGAATAAACATACAAGTGCAGGAATCCCCGATATACTGGCTTCACTTCCTTTGGACACATACATAGTAGTAAAGTAGGTCAATCAGAAGGCAGCTCTACTTCTGATTTCCCCAAAGAGGGTGCTACAGCAGCCACACTCATTCACAGTAACCTCACGCCAACTTGTGTAAGAACAACTCTAGACTGTGTTGTTTTGAGCCAGGGGCTGGCTGTGTTGCCAGGCTAGCCCCAAACTCCTGAGCCAACACTATCCTTTCACCTCGGCCTCCTGAGCACAGGGAACTACAGGCATATGCAACAACTCCTGGTTTAGATAGCTTCAAAAAAAAAAAAAATTCAAACTGAACTAAACCTTAAGAAAGGGCACATTATGCTGTTCACTCACAACAAAGAAATAAAAGGGAAGAATAGGACAGAATTATTTTTATGCAGTTTTAAATACAGTAGTCTCTTCAGCTTACAGGATATATTCCAAGACCCCCAGAGGACGCTTAACACCATGGATAGCTCCAAACTGACATATACTGTTTTTTTCCTATGATAAAGTTTAATTTATAAGCTGTGCACAGTAAAAGTTAATAACTAAAAATATTACAATATAAAAATATACCATAATAAAATTGCCAGTATTAACAGTCCTGAGCTTTGAAATCATTGCTAAATAAAATAAGGTTTGCCCTACCATACAGCAACAATCAGTCTGACAGTCACAGAGACTACTAAGTGATACTGTGCACAGTGTTCACAGTGTTGATATGATAGACAAACTGACAATTGCGTGGGTGGAGGGGAGATGAGATTTTACCATGCCACTCAGCCTGGCATGCAATTTAAAACCTTCAAGATATTTGCTTCTGGAATTTTTCATTTCATATTTTCTAACCCTGGTTGACAACAGGTACTTGAAGCTACAGAAAGGGAAACGGCAAACAAAAGCAGACAGTGTATTTTACGTGTGAATGTTGATCTGACAAGAGAAGAATCTGTAACCGAATTTGCACAGGAGTTAAACATGGAGGTCTGCCTTTATACTGATAACCAAAGACTGGTGGTCAGAAATTTTCACATTAAGAGCCACTCACTGTGCCTCAGAAATAAAAGCAAAGTGCTTACTATCAACATACATCACCAATTAAGTGAATTACCAAAATTTTAGAAGGTTCCTACTGACTAGTAGTTCATATATTCAAAATCTTGAGCGTATCATTAGAAGGAGGGAAAAAAAGCAACCAGACCTACCTTCTAAAATGTATACACACATAATAAGCATATCACCAGTCTCTGCAAGTTCCAAGACTAACCTCACCTTCTTCAAAAAGCTAACAATAATAACCTACACACACCAGTTGGCTTTCTACATAAAGTTTCATTTGGGCTCTTGCACTAAGTCCTCAAAGAAGCCTGGAAGATTAACAGAAACACAACCACAAGTCCCATAAAATACAGGTTGGTACTGAGTGTGGTGCTGTCGTGAAGGGGCAGGACCTGCAGGAGGAAGCCTAGCAGAAGCGTCTCACATCAGGAGCCTCTTTCCTTCAAAGGACTGTGGGATCCTCCCCACTCTGCCCCAGGGGGGAGCACTGACTCCAAAGGCACTCCTGCCATGATGTGCCCCCACCATATCATGAGATGCCGAACCAACCAACGCCTGCTCAGTCTCGGGCCTGAGCCCAGGAGCTCGCTGAGCATTCCGGTAAGCTAGCTGCCGCAAGCACAGCACTGCAGACACCCTCACTAATACAAAACAACTGCATTGCCATTTTCCATGTGGTGGAAATGAGAGACAAAGAGCACAGGGGTGTGGTGCCGAGTTCCCTCACGGCGTCTGTGTGTCCTTAAGTCTGGCCGGTGCCATCTCTCTCCGCAATGCCCCCCAAGAAACAGGCTCAGGCCGGGGGCAGCAAAAAGGCGGAGCAGAAAAAGAAGGAAAAGATTATTGAGGACAAAACTTTTGGCCTAAAGAATAAGAAAGGAGCAAAACAACAGAAGTTTATCAAAGCTGTCACTCATCAAGTTAAATTTGGTC
>PVKA01044346.1:0-16233 GCA_004027165.1 Ctenomys sociabilis | reverse complement strand
TCCTATAAGACAAGGTTTAAAGGATGTGAAAAGTCTAATAACCAACACAATCTTTACCAGAGACCTTATCTCAAAAAGATAGATCAAATAGACAAAAAAAAAAAAGCAAAGAGATAGCATAACTGAACCAAATCTTTGAACAAATGAAATTAGTGGACATTTATATTCTACCCAACAACTCAAACGCAACTTAACTGTAATTTAGGGATGCAATGAAAGCAGTTCTCATAGGGAAATTTATAGTGGTGAACTCACACTTTAGGAAAACAGAATGAGAATAAATAATTACCCTAATGCTACACCTCAAGCGTCTAGAAAAAGAAGAGCAAATGAAACCCAAAGCCCAAAGAGGAAAGGAAATTATATAGATTGGAGCAGAAATTGATGTAATTGAGACAAGATACACCCAACCACAGTTCCTGCAAGTGTGTGGGAGAATTTCTGCTCTCTCTTGTGCCCACCAGACCAAGAACAGGCCTGCCCTGTGTGAGAGAGAGACCTTTCCCCGCATTCTGAGGACCTCACAACAGGTTCACTTCCAATGGTGGCAGCAGGAAGGAGCTGAACACATCAGCTAGACCCATGCCAGGCATAACTGGATAAACTCAAATTTAACAGAGCTGCACCCGAATTTCAGTAGGTGCTAAGGATATAACTGCACCAATGATAAGAGGTCAGTGCTATATGAAATGATAAAGACAAGGAGTTAAATGCGATCTCAGACCTCAAGCCCACATAATGAGTGCAGAGGACACTAGCTCAGCTGAAATTTATGAACTAATAGCATCAGAAGTAAAGAAAGAACATCAGAATGGTATAGAGGAAATCAGAGCAGAATAAATATCTCAAATAAAAAAAATCTCTGAATTCACAGCATCTAAAGTAAAGAATCATATACAGAAACATATGGAGGAAACCCAATCTGAAAAACTCTGCAGTAAAAGAATTAATAATTGCTTCTAAAAAAGACACTGATAAAAAAAAAATAGAGGAGATTTAAAAAAAAAAATGATGGATTCCTTGAATGAGCAATACAGGAAGGAAACAGATCACATGAAACAGAGTCAAAGAGATACAGAGGAACGTAAAATCTCAATCACAAGCCTGCAAAAACATTTGAGTGAAAGTGAAGACACAGTTTCAGATCTTGAAGATGCTGGTGCAGCTAATGAAAAGGTAAGAAAGGATCTCTTAGAAAAAGTAGGATGCAGGAATAAATATTCATCACCTGAAAGACGATGCTCAGATGAAAAATATGAGACTAATAGGCATCAATGAGAAGTATGGAGTTAATAAAAGTGATGTAAAAAGAATATGGGCAGAAGTAATAGCAGAAAACTCCCCAAATATGAGGAAACAATCTGACATTCAGGTAACCAAAGCATACAGAACACCAAATAACTTCAACCTTAATGTATTGAAAGCAGCTAGAGAAAAGAAACATCACATTTAAAGGCAAACCCATCAGAATAATGCCCGACTTCTCTTCAGAAACCATGAAGGCAAGAAGAACATGGAGCAGAGTACTTCAAGTCCCCTATGAAAACAAATTCCAGCCCAGGCTACTCTAACCTGCCAAACTCCCTTTTAAGTTTGATGGAGAAATGAAATGCTTCCATGAGAAAGAATAACTAAAGAATTTCATGGTGACAAAGCCAAGCCTACAAAGACTACTGAAAGATGTTCATGAGGGGGGCCAAAATGATCAGAGCTCCATGAACAACAACAGAAGGAACCCACTAAATAGGGCAAACAATTAAACACAGGACAAAAAGAAGGGGTAAACAGCAGGTAAATAACATGTCAACTGTAAGTCAACACATCTCAATTATAACCATCAATGTAAACAGACTCAATTCACCAATTAAGAGAAATAGACTGGCACAGTGGATTAGGGAACAAAATCCAACAATATGCTATATACAAGAAACGACTTAATGTATAGAGAAATTCATAGGCTGAACATCAAATGATGGAAAAACAATACTACATGCCCCAGTACCTTAGAAAAAAGCAAGGGTAGCAATCCTGTTTTCAGACAGTCTCAATTTCAAACCAAGAATGACCAAATGAAATAAAGAAGGCCACTGGTTAGGGGAAAAATTCAAGATGAAGAGGTAACACACATAAATGTATATGCACCAAACACAGCAGCACCCAACTATATAAGACAAATCTTAATGGACATGAAAAATCTAATATCCAATAGTACAATCTTAACAGGAGACCTTAGCACCCTCTTATCCCAAAAAGATAGCTCAACCACACAAAAAATAGCAAAGAATTAGCAGAACTGAACCAGAGCTTGGAACAAATGGACTTGGTGGGCATATACATATATTCTAACCAACCACAGCTGAATACACTTTTTTTTTTCAGCTGCACATGGGTCATTTTCTAAAACAGACCAAACACTGGTCAACAGGTCATGCTTAAGTTTATGCAAGAAAACAGAAACTATCCCATACATATAATCTGACCATAGTGCAATGAAACTGGAAATAAACATAAAAAGAAACCAGAAAAACCTCTGAAATATATGTAAATTAAACAACACCCTCCTCAGCAATCAATGGGTCACAGACGAAATTAAACAAGAAATTCAACAATATCTACAATTCAATGAAAATTCAAATACAACGTACTAGAATTTTTGGGATGTGATGAAAGCCATTCTCAGAGGGAAATTCATAGCTTTGAAGTCACACATTAGGAAAACAGAACAGGAACAAATAAACAACCAAATGCTGCACCTCCAACATCTAGAAAAGCAAGAGCAACCCAAACCTAGAGCCCAAAATGGGAAGAAATCACAATGATTAGAGCAAAAATTAATTCAATTGAGATGAAGAAAATAGTTCAAAGAATTAATGAATCAAAAAGCTGGTTCTTTGAAAGACTAAAAGAAATTGACAAGTCTCTAGCTAACCTCATTAAAAAGAGGAAAGACACAATTTAAATACAAGCAATAAGGAATGAAAAGGGTGCAATCACCACAGACCCAGTGCATATTCAGAAGATTATCAATAGTTACTTTGAGAATCTTTATGCTCACAGAATAGAAGACACAGATGAAATCGACAGAGTCCTAGACAGGTACTAAAACTGAATCAAGAAGATATAACAACTCTCAGTAACCCAATAACAGCCAATGAAATATGAAATGTAATAAAAAGTCTGCTGACAAAGAAAAGTCCAGGTCCTGATGGATTCACATTTGAATTCTACAAGAAATTTTCAAAAGATAATAGTCCCCACATTCCTCAAACTCTTCAATGAAATTGAAAAGGAAACAGTTCTCCCAAAATCATTCCTGGAGGCAAGTATTATACTGATTCTAAAACTAGGGAAAGACACAACTAAAATAGAGAACTACATGCCAATCTCACTCATGAACACAGATGCAAAAATCCTCAATAAAATCCTAGCAAATAGACAGGGCTGGGGAGATGGCTCAGTGGAATAAGTGCTTTCCTGGCAAGCACAAGGACCTGAGCTCAATCCCTGGTTCTGAAAAAAAAAAAAATCTTAGCAAATAGAATACAGCAAATCATCAAGATCATACACCATGATCAGGTAGGATTCATCCCAGGGATGCAAGGACTGTTCAATATTCAAAAATCTATTAGTACAAAACACTATATCAATAGAGTGAAAACTAAAAACCACACGATCATCTCAATTGATGCAGAAAGGCTTTTAACAAAGTCCAACACTCATTCATGTTCAAAGCCCTACAGAAAATTGGAATAGATGGACTCTACCTCAATTTGATAGAATTATGAACTAATAGCATCAGAAGAACATCAGAATGGTATAGAGGAAATCAGAGCAGAATAAATATCTCAAATAAAAAAAAATCTCTGAATTCACAGCATCTAAAGTAAAGAATCATATACAGAAACATATGGAGGAAACCCAATCTGAAAAACTCTGCAGTAAAAGAATAATTGCTTCTAAAAAAGACACTGATAAAAAAAATAGAGGAGATTAAAAAAATGATGGATTCCTTGAATGAGCAATACAGGAAGGAAACAGATCACATGAAATAGAGTCAAAGAGATATAGAGGAATGTATATGACAACCCAAAAGCTAATATAATCCTAAATGGGGAAAAACTGAAATCTTTTACTCTTAGATCAGGTATAAGACAAGGATGTCCTCTATCACCCCTCCCATTTAATATAGTTTTGGAATCATTAGCAACAGCCATTAGAAAAGAGAGAGAAATAAAGGGAATAAGAATAAGTAAAGAAGAAGTTAAACTATTACTATTTGCAGATGACATCATACTTTTCTTGGAAGACCCCAAAAATTCCACCAAGAAACTACTAGAACTGGTATGGAAATTCAGTAGCATAGCAGGATACAGTCAATACCCAAAAGTCAATTGCACTCCTCTACACAGATAACAAACACACTGAAAGGGAAATTAGGAAAACAATACCTTTTATAATAGCACCATGGGAAATGAAATACCTTGGAATTCATCTAACTAAAGAAATCAAAGATCTTTTCATGGAAAATTACAATACTCTGAAAAAAGAGATTGTAGATGATTTCAGAAAATGGAAAAATATTCCCTGCTCCTGGATAGGAAGAATCAACATCATGAAGATGGCCATACTTCAAAATTGTTGTACAGATTTAAAGTAATCCCTGTCAAACTACCACCAAGAGACCACACCAGACCTAGAGAAATCATTTCTAAAATTTATTTGGAACAAGAAAATACCTAGAATAGCAATGGCAATCTTGGGCAACAAAGACAAGGCAGGAGGCATTACAATTCCTGACTTGAAATTATACTACAAAGCTACTGTGATAAAATCATCATGGTATTGGCAACGAAATAGACCTGATGATCAATGGAATAGATTAGAAGATGCAGAGGCCTCTACAAACACACCTGACCTTCAATAAAGCAGTCAAACACACTTCCTGAGAAAAAGATAGCCTCTTTAAAAAAATAAAAATAAAGATAGCCTATTTGACAAACGGTGCTGGAAAAACTGGCTTTCTCTTGCTGAAAACTAAAACTTGATCCAGATCTATAACCATGCACTATGCTAAAGTCAAAATCGAAATAACCATGCACTATGCTAAAGTCAAAATCGAATAAAGATCTAAACAGTAAAACAGAAACACTAACTCCTGGAAGAGAAAGTAGGAGGAACTCTTGAAGTTATAGGGTTAGGCAAAGAGTTCATGAACAAAAGTCAAATCACACAGCTAATACTTGAAAGAATTAACAACTTGGACCACCTCTTATTGAGAAGTTTTTGCACATCAAAAGAAATTACCAACAAAGTGAAAAAACAGCACATGAATTTCAAAAAAATCTTAATTAATAAGCACTCAGGCAAATGTCTGCTCTCTAGAATTTATATAAAACTAAAAAATATTAAGGCCCTAAATTTAAAGGCTAAATCCAGAAATGGGCATTTGAGATGAACACACAAGTTCTTAGAGGATGAATTCAAAGAAGTGAATATATACATGAAAAAATGCTCCACATCGTTAGCCATCTGTGAAATGCAAATTAAAACAAAACTGAGATACCATCTCACCCCAGAAACAATGGCTATCATAAAGAAATCAATCAACAACAAATGTGGAGAAAAGAGAACACTTCTTTACTTGGTGGGATTGTAGACTGGTGTAACCATTATGGAAATCAATGTAGTGACTCCTTAAAAAACTAGGACAGGAAATTCCATACGAGTTAGCTATTCCCCTACTGGGAATTTTCCTAGAGGAACTGAAAATGTCATATCACAGTGATATAAGTGTACCCATGTTTATAACAGCATAATTTGTGATAGCTCAATCTTGGAACCAACCAAGATGACCATCACATGAGGAATGGTTGAAAAAGATGTAGTAATTTTATACAATGAATATTACTCAGCTATAAAGAATGGTAAACTCGAAGCCTTCATATTTAAGTGGACGCCACTTGAAGATATGCTTAAGCAAAATAAACCAGACCCACATGTGTAAATATCGTATAGTCTCCCTAGTATAAGAACTCAAACGAAGAAATAAAAAGAGAAAAGTATAACACAATTAAAAGGAAAGCAACAACTTGAGGATTGGACAATGAGGAGAGGGCAAGGAGAAAAGCTGGGAAACATGACAGGGACAAAGCCATACTTTTATATGTACCAGATTCATAAGGCAATGATCCTGAGAAACATCAGCAGGTTTTTGAAACTAGCAGTTAATTGGTAGGATTCTCACCCTGACTAACTATACATGCTGATACCTGTGAACCAAGCAACTGCACTGAAGATAGCAATGTGTAATAGAATGGTCATGCTTGGAATGCCTGTCATTCTTGTCTTCTAAATATGTACTTCTTGTCATTACATACTAATTATTAACATGCTGTCTCTCAACTAAAAGTTTTTTCTTTTTTTTTTTTTTAGTTAAGTGTAATAAATGAAAAAAAAAGACACAGGAAAATAAAATGTCACAGGACAGTCCTGCTACAATGCTGTATATGGCTAGATTTCTCAATTTCTGTGTAAAAATATGTAAGTGCTTATTCCTATTTTTTAATTTTTTTCTTCATATTCTGCAGGGACTCAAAGTTTAACATATCAATACTAGATGAAAATGTATTGTTAATGCATCTGTTCCATGTTATGCCTAAGATGTTTGATACTTAGACAAATAGGGTAAACTGAACTGCATATGTTTCAGGGTAATAATAACCTTCTCTTTTGGAGAGTCAACAACCTAAGTTTACAGATAAAAAATTAGAGACATGGAAGGGCTGCAACGTCAGCCAAAATTTTGGCCCTTGCCTTTCAAGGTCAGTGAAGACTCAGAACACAGGAGAATCTGTACTGTAACACCATGTAACTCAGTTGTGTCCCAAATTTTCTGATCAAGGAGACTATGGGGCCACACAGGAAAGAGACTGATGATCTATAGTGTGCCTGGGGAGAGTCACATGGAGAGAAAACATTCTCTCAGGCTTTCACAGAGAGCAAATTGGTCAAGCAATGGCTGTGAGTCAACCACAAGGGTGAAAGATCTACAAAGTGTGGTACAGGATGACAGGATAAATCCTGAGGCTATGTGACTAACTTTATCAGATACAAAAAATACATTTCTTATTATATATACAGGTCTCACTTTATCTTGGTCTTAACTATCCAGCAAAAAAATATGAAAACAAGGTATATAAAGTAAAGCCATATTAATATGCTGAGCTGTGAAAGGAAGTCAACGACTTCTATGGATAACCCACTACTATTGTGGACTGCTGGACTGTGTTAGAGTGTTTTCCTGAATTTATGCACCTATAGTATTTAGATGCCCATGGAGTACACATCTCTGACAGTACTAAACAGAAAAAAGGCAATACAAATGAAAGATCATTTTGTATTTGTATAGACAGAATAGTTAGAATAGAGATACAGCTACTTTTGCTTAATTCACTGAGTAGAAAGATTTGTAATAATAGTGTTTGTGCAGGATATCTTGTCTGCTTCTTGTACTATGGATAATCACTAAGAAGATAACAATGTACAATGTATTAATTATTGAAACTGTCCTATTGTCAGTTTTGAAACTGTATTTGCTATTTGTGTCTCAATAAAATAAAAACAATTAATTAAGACAAAGAAAACCATACATTAAAAAAGGGGAAAAAAGCCGGGCGTGGTGATGCATACCTGTAATCCCAGCACTCGGGAGGTTGAGGCAGGAGGATTGTTGTGAGTTTGAGACCAGCCTGAGCTACAAAGTGAGCTTAAGGCCAGCCTGAACTGCATAGTGAGACCCTGTCTCAAAAAGACCAAAAAAAAAAAAAAAAAGGGGAAAAGAAACCCTCAAGTTCAAGCAATATGGAATGAAATAAGTGAAATTGCTACAGATCCTATGGAAATTCAAAATACCATCAATTCAAAACTCTTTGCTCTCACAGAATCAATACATAGAAGAAATGGACAGATTCCTAGATAGATACAAATTACCAAAACTGAATCAAGATGATATAAAAACTCTGAATAACCCAGTGTCAGCCAATGAGATTGAGAATGTAATCCAAAATTTACCAACAAAGAAAGTCCTAGGTCCTGATGGATTCACAACTGAATTGTACAAGAAATTTAGAGAAGATTTAATCCCAATACTTCTCAATCTCTTCAATGGAATTGAAAAGGAAGCAATACTTCCAAAAAAATTCCTGCAGGCAAGTATTACACTGATTAAAAACAATGAAGAAAGACTCAACCAAAAAAAGAGTATTATGGGCCAATCTCCCTCATGAACATAGATAAAACAATCCTCAATAAAATACTAGCAAACAGAATGCATCAAATCATCAGGAAAATTATATATCACAACCAGATAGATAGAATTTATCCTAGAGATCCAAGAATGGTTCAACAAGTGCAAATTGATAAATGAAATACCCTATATCAATAGGGTCCAAACCAAAAGACACATGATTATCTCAATAGATGCAGAAAAGGATTTTGACAAAGTCCAACACTCATTCATGATCAAAGCTCTACAGAAAATTGGAATAGATGGCCTATACCTCAATCATATAAAAGGCATCTATGAGAAACCAATATCCAACATAATTCTATATGGAAAATAGCTGAAAGCTTTTACTTTAAAATCAGTACAAGACAAGGATGTCCACTATCATCACTACTATCATTGCGGAAACATTAGCTAGAACCAATAGACATAAGAAAGAAATAAAGGGAATAAGAAAGAAGTTAAACTGTCATTATTCACAGATGACATGATACTCTATTTCCACCAGGAAGCTCCTAGAATTAATAAATAAATTCAGTAGCATAACAGGATACAAAATTAACACCCAAACATCAATAGCATTCCTCAGTCATTTCTCTATTTTGTTCATGGAAAACAATGTGAAAAATTAAAATTCTCTGAGTTCTGTTTTGACCTTAGTTTTTGGTATTGGAATATTGACTGTGGTGATCTCCAATTCTTAATTTTTATTTTTTAAAGTGAATATAAAATGATAAAGAAAAAAAAAAGAAAGAAAAGAAAAAACATTAGAAACAATAGAGTTTCACTAAACAAAATAATAGGAATTTGACAGTGGTAGCTGTATTATATGTTATCTTCAAATTAGTTACTTAAATTACCAGACATAAACATGCAAAATTGTTTAAAAAAGTTATAAGAAATTAAAAAGAAACAAAGTAATAACTGCTCCTTTCAATAGACCAGCAGAAATCAGTAGTACAATTATCCAAGGTATTCTATGTAATACATGAATATATCTTTTTCCCTTCTTTGTCCTCTTTCTCATCCCAGTTTTTCCTTCCCATTGAATAGATTCTATCCTTTTCATAGTATCTATTGTTCCCTTCAGATTTTATTTGCTCACTGAAGTTCTTACACTAGGAAGATAATATGATGTTTGCACATATGGGTCTGATTTATTTCACTAAAGAGTGTGATCTCTAGTTGCATCCATTTACCAATAAAAGACTCAAGTTTATCCTTTTTTATATCTGAATAATACTCCATTCTGTAAAGGTACCACACCTTCTTTATCCATTCCTCAGCTGATGGGCACTTGCATTATTTCCAAGATTTAACTATGACAAATTGAGCTGCTATAAATGTGGGTGCATATAAATCACTGTGGTATCATTTTTATTTCTTGATTCACTTCTAAGACTGTGGTGGCCTCTCATTAAAAGGTTTGTAATATTTAGGTGACTCTGGAAGGCACTGAATCTGATGATAAGCTAATTGATAAATCAGAAAATTTCACTTACAAAGATTGAAGCTATAGTGGACAGGATATCATGTCTGCATCTTTTACAATGAATAACCACTAAGACCACAATATGCAATGTATTAATTATTGAAACTATGCTAGTAATTGGTTTTGAAACTGTCTCATTGCTATTTGTTTCTCAATAAAATTATTTTAAAAAAAGGATTGAAGCTATAGTATACAATATATATCATAAAAATTTCATACAGAAATACTGAGAACATGTGAAAATAATTGCACTTGCTTTAATGTATAATAAGATCTAATTTTGTTACAGGATTATCATGAAAAGAAGTGAATATAGCATAAAATGCTGTTCCCTCTTTCAAAAAAATCTCAGCCGAGTTTGTCCATCAGTTCTTCCTGGGACTTTTTCATAAACTAAACGTCGTTTTTTGAGTTGTGGTAGTTGTGAGTACATTACACCTGATAAAAGACAGAAAGGAAAACCATTTATTACATATATTACTAAAGTAGCTATCTTCTTCCAGCTACTCAGTATCCTTCCTCACTATCACCTATTTAAATTAAAAATATCAAACTGAGGGGCCAGGGAGATGGCTCAGGAGAATAAGTGCTTCCCTGGCAAGCGCAAGGGTCTTAGTTCAATCCCTGGTTCAGCCAAAAAAAAAAAATTTCAAACAGACAAATAATGATTAAAAAATACAATTTAACATAAGTACAGCCATTCTGAATGACCCATTTAAATTAAAAATTAATTAAGAATTAGTACACATATGCCTTGTGCAAATAAATCATCTCCCTTGATTTCAACTCCCTCTACTGTAAAATTAAACTTTTATATGATTTCTAAGATCTCTTAGGGTCCTAATTTTTTTTGGGGGGGGTTCTAATATTTTTAAGTAAGGGCCTGGGGAGATGGCTCAGTGGGATAAGTGTTTCCCTGGCAAGCACAAGGGTCTGAGTTCAATCCCTGGTTCTGAAAAAATAAAACAAAAATAGAACTGAGCACTAATATTTTTAAGTAAAACTATCTGAAATGGTTTGGGGAGTTCAGGCAAGGTTGATTCTTTAAGGTTTCCTGTGTGTCTTCACTAATTAGAATAAAAATTAGAGGCCCACCCACACTGATTTTTTTTGAGGTTATGAACAGAATATACTTATTGGAAGAAAGCTCCTGTCCAAGAGAGGGACAGGAAGGAGGCCTGAGTGGGTTGTCCTCAGGAAGCTGTCTCTTCCAAGGACTTTTATAAAGTAAAACCATGTTGTGAGGTGGGTCTAAGGTGGTGAAGACATGGGAACTCACTTAGGTGGGCATGAGGTGGGGCAAAACTTGGGTCAACCAATGAGATTACAAGCACTATTGCTCAGGTAACATTTATTAAATCCTGTACCAAGTGGGGAAGTGAGTCATGTAGCAAGCAGGCATATGAGCCATGCCTTATCCAGGGTTTCCTGTCTCATTACAAGAAAAGCTATCTTCACCTTCCTTGTGAAGGGCTGCCTGCAGGAGGTTTCATTTTTATTTTATTCTATTTATTCAATTTTTTTTGTATTTTTTAGGGAAGAGTCTACAGGGTGTTCAGTGTCTCCCTACTAGATCAGACTCTAGTGATCTTCCTGTTTACAACCTCCCAAAAACTGGGACTACAGGCATGCACCACCACGTCCAGTCTCAATTGCCCTATCAGTGTGCCCCCAGGGTGGCGTGCCTTGGGGGTGGGGGAGGGGCACAGGGGAGGGGGACTTCCCCAGGGGTGGCGTGTGGGGTGGGGTGGTGGGGTGGCATGTGTGGGTGAGGGGGCTGTGGGGGGGGCACAGTGCCTGGGAGCTACATTCCAAACACAGCTACATTCCAAACTCTATTTTTTATTTATTCAACATTTTGAAGCAGGTCTCTTTCTAAACTTCCTAGACTAGCAAGGCGTGGTGGCGCAGGCCTGTAATCCCAGCACTTGGGAGGCTGAGGCAGCAGGATTGTTGTGAGTTCCAGACCAGCCTGAGCTACAAAGTGAGCTTAAGGCCAGCCTGAACTGCATGGTGAGACCCTGTCTCAAAAAGACAAAAAAATAAAATAAACTTCCTAGATTGAATTCTAATTTGGAATCTTCCCACCAGCCTCCTAGGGTGCTAGCATCAAAGGTGACTGCCACTATACCTAGATATTTTTAACTTCTTAAATAGAATGCTTAGCTAATTTAAAATAAGAATAGGACATACATTCTTATTTTCTTACACGAGAAAGTTTTGATTTTTGTCTTTGACCCAAAAGTTATTGTATATGTAATAGTAATCAAAACAAAATATTTATTAAAATTGGAGGTGACGTTTTAGCTTTTAAAACAAAATTGAAAGCTTTATCAACTATTAGATGGTGTTACCTGTGAATGAATTCTTGTCTCCTGAGTCAGATCCAGATTCAGGGTGTCTTTTCTGTCCTAAACATTTTCCAGCTCTTTGGTAGAAATAAAAGCTGTCCAATTCTTTTTTATTTACATCACAATCAGAAGCACAGAATAAATCTGAACTAGGAGCAGATGGTAGTTCTCCCCAGAAAGTCCTTTCCATCTCATCATTTGAACATTCACATGTGAAGCCTTCTAATTCATCCGCTCCATGTGTCTGCTGATTAGTGAATAAATTATCTTTCCAAGGATACCATTCGTCACTGGTGGTCTGTTCTGCTCCATATTTTAAGTTGAGTGAATGATTCTGTTTTTCACATATGTTTTTCTTAAAGTTCGAATGAACATGAGATAGAGAACCCTCTAGTGAAAAGACAGGAGTAGATAACTGTTCATTTGTAGTTCTTTTTGTTTCATGTGCTCCTCTTTGCACATGAAATTTATAATTTATAAAATTTGGGCCAGTTCTTCTCTGAGTGTCAACTGGTGAAAACATGGTTTCATAATTTGTTTGTGCTAGGCCCAAAGAAAAGACATCTGACTCTGAATCATTCTGGATTGGAAAAGCATTACAAGCTGCTTTCTTTGATGTTCTATTAATTAGAAAAGGATTGTTCTGCACTATGTTAGGGCTACAACAGGAGTCTTTCTGATAGTTGTTCTGATTGTAAGAAATTACAGATGGTAAAATGCTCTGCATTTGTCTTAGTTCCACAAAAGAAGAGTTATAATTTGACACGGTATTTGTGTCTTCTTGTCCTGTCTCTCCTAACTCTGAATGTAAGTAATAGTCATTATGTTCTTGAATGACAGAGTCTGAAGAGCCACAAGCTGAACTGTGAGAAAGGAAGGTATTAACCTGATTCTGTTCTTCCTGAGATGATAAAATTTGAGGTGATTTTGTTGTGGAGGAAGAACTAATCTTGAATAAGGAAGTGATGCTACAAAAATGCTAAAAAAATTAAAAATTAATCAATATAACAATATGATTATTATTAACAGCCTAACAAATATAAACAATGATGCTTATCTGTACAGAAAAAGGCACTGATAAAATCATCAGGCTCCATTAAAGAAAAACTTATTGTAACTTGTATCTATTTTGTAATCATTTATAATAGAATTTTTAAACTTTATTTTTTAAAACTGTCAAGTTCACAGCAAATGCAATAGTTTATAGTCACATTTGAATTGTATTTTCTTGGTATTTAAAAATATTACCCAAGAATGCTAACATTCTCTTTACTGCTATAATGGAGGATATCAGGCATTTTGGAAAAAGTACTTTAAATAAATGTGATATGAAATGTAATTTAATATTTATAGATATAATATTTCAAAATGACAAATCATGACAAGCTATACTGAATTATAAAAATTTTAAAATGTATAATGTGATTGACAGGTAATAAGAATACATGAAATTCAGTTCAAGTAAACTATGCTCATGTTAGAAATACATACTCAAATGGAAATGGAATAAATTTATTAATAATACTGAATTCAGATGACTAACCTTCAGTACTTTTTCTGGAACTTCAGGAAAGAGTTCCTGAAGTTGACAGGAAGTTGCTAATAACAGCTGATTCAATGAAGGTCCTTTATTTAACATGAGCTGAGCCACCAGTGGGTTAATACATGGAAAATCAAGTAAGTACGTTTCTTCCTAGAAAAGAATTTAGGAAATAATCAGCCAATGATTTTTTTTTTTGTGGCCAGCTGAGTCCACCCTGGAGGCAAGGCTGGCATGGCATGTGGTGTCAGGGACTAAACTGTGGGCCCTGCACACTTCCCTAAGCTTACCTAAGCAGGTGCTTTAGATTGCTGAGTTATCTAGCAGGCCTAGCCAATGATTTTTGAAAGTGGCCCATTTTTTTTTTTGCTATTCACTCCAGCAGATTTAAATGTTTATCATTAAACCCAACACTCAATTTGGAACACCTGGAAAAAATGTGCTATCAAAAAAGAAATTCACTGGCAAGCTCAAGGGCCTGAGTTCGATCCCTGGTTCTACCAAAAAAAAAAAAAAAAAAAAAAGGAAATTTAAGTATAAGCATTCATATTTGCTTCATAAATATCTAACTTAAAGCCAGGTGTGGTAGCCCATACCTATAATTGCAGCACTCAGGAGGCTAAGGCAGGAAGATCATAGTAAGTTCCAGGTCAGCCTAGCCTATAAAGAGATTCAAAGTTCACCTGAACTATATAAAGAGACCCTGTCCCCAAAAATAAATAAATAATTTATACATTTAGCAAAACAAACCTTTGATGGGGAAATGTCAAGCCAGGATTTATCCAACCATTCATGAGGATCTCTCTTTGAGGTCATTAAGTTGTGGTCAGCAATTTGTCGAATTAGCAAGGCAATCTCTTCTACTCCTGAAGCAATCATAAGCTAAAATAAAGTTTTCATATGTTAGATGATAGAAAATATTAGGAAGCAAAGTGTAACATTCAAAATAGTTTTTAATTAAAAGAGAAAATTTTAGAACAGTGCATTCTTATCAGTAGCATTATTTTGGACATACTGTAGTAATGTACCTACTGAAACCCAAGATATTTTATTTGTGAGGCTAACCAATTTTTTTCCTTTAAATATGATTATTTGGGTATTTTCTAATTCTTAAACTATTTTTTCTACTTTTACTTAGCATCTGTTAATATAGTCTTCGTATTTTTTGATATTATATTTTGTCTATGTTAAAAGAAAGCACTAGGGGCTAGGGAGATAGCACAGTAGAATAAGCACTTGCCTGCCAAGTGCGGTGTCCTGAGTTCAATCCCCAGTACCGATAAAAAAATAAATAAATAAAGGAGAACTAATTTGAATGTGAAGAGTTATACTTGATATTTTGATTTTTCTGAGTTAAAACTAATAGTTCTCAACTAAAAATAAGAATTCAAAGGTACAGTATTTTTCAAAGACAACTTTAAAAATAAAAGGTACTTATAAATGAATTTATGAATGAATTTGATGTTATACTAAAAACAACAAAGAGGTTTTGATTTAGAGTTGTCATTCCCAGTATTTTAGCAATTGTTCATGCCATGTTAGTCTACTTGATTCTGATACCCCTGATGAAGCACTTTGTGTGTACTAAACTTTAAAAAAGAATTTCCTATTATCCTTTACTTCCTGGCTGTCACTTCCTCTGTGCCCTACTTTCTTCAGAAATGACAATTTTTTTTTTGTTTTCATTTATATCCTTGTTTTCCTTACATTTTAGATTTAACTGAAGCTATGAGTTTATAGATCAGCAGTTTAATAGGGACAGAAAATATTGTTTTAAATAATGACATCTTAGAAATATGAAAATATTGCCCTGTTGTAAAAATTTAAAGATCAGCACAAGGTCTGGGGCAGTAGCTCAGTAGCAGAGAGCTTGCCTAGTGTGTGCAAGCCTGAATTTAAACACTAATACTGCAAACAAACACACTCTTAAAATATAATTGTGACCATCTTTTTTTTTTTTAATGTAGTTAGTACAGGGTCTACAGGGCCTCACTATGTAGATCAGACTCGTAGTGATTCTCCTGTTTTTTAGCCTCCCAAGCACTAAGATTATAGGACGGTGTCACCACGCCTGTTGTAACCCACTTGGGTGCCGAGCCCTTCCCCATATCCTGTTATTCTTAATAGAACCTGCCAGGTGCCATTACCTGTTATTCCCGCTGGGGGCCTGACCTTAGACAAACTGTTTCTTGCCCTCCCTTGGCAACAGCACCCCCCATAGGTTTATGTAACCCCGCTCACCCAAAAAAAACCTCCCACCAACTAGCTCCCCGTACCCCCTTGACTCTCTCAACTTCCGCTTTTTGCTTCTGTAATACTGCTTAGTTGCCTGCCCCAGACCCATCTCCCCTTTAGGTCACTGCCCCACTCTGTTCCGAGCAAAAGGTAAAAATAAAAAGTCCCAAGCCACGCTAGACTAGCTCCATCTTAGCCCTTTGTTTCACCTGTTGCTAAATGTTCTGGGAAAGTTACATGCAACTAAGCAACCACAAGGTTGCTCTATAGCCTCAGCAATCTCCAGGTGGCCCTCAATCAATCTTGACAAAGGAACAATTGCTATTGGCTT
>PVKA01044345.1:0-16303 GCA_004027165.1 Ctenomys sociabilis | reverse complement strand
TGCTGCTGTTCCTCTATTTTGCTCTCCGCTTTTGCCACCACCATTAAGTGCTACCCTCTGCCATGTGCCAGTCTGCCTTGGAGCCAGCTGAGTATGGATTGAAATCTCCAGTAGCTGTGAGCTAAATAAACCTTTCATTCCTTCATTTTGGTTGTCAGGTATTTGTCCAAGCAACCAGGGAAGAGTAACTGAGACCATCGGGAGGGAGACAATTATAAAATCGCAAATGCTGGCTGCCACCGCTAATTCTGAGAGCCGCCACATGGAGTGGGGAGACTGCCCAATTCTCAGCGTATGTCCTGTGGCCTTCAAAATGACACCAGGAAAAGCCCAATGAGGGCTGCATGCCTATAATCACAGCACTCGGGAGATTTGAGCCAGGATGGTCGATGTGAGAGCCAGACCAGCCTGGAATACTACAAAGTGAGCTCAAGGTCAGCCTGAACTGCATAGTGATATCTTCTCTCAAAAATACAATATACCCCAACAATAGCAAAATAATCTTATAAGACATAAATTAGACATGAAGCTTTTAAAATTGCCTGGTATCCATTACATGAGAAAGCTAAATTATAAAATAGAGCAAAGCAAAAATATAAATAGTAACTAGGGAGACAAATCTGTCTCAAATGGGAAGGGGATCAGGGAGAGAAGGAAATGAGGAGCAGGAGATGAAGAAAGGCATTAGCACATGCTACACCCATGCCCAAACTCCTCAGGGGGGATGTACAGTATTCATTAGGGAGTGTAAAGATGTACTAAGAAAAATATTTTTAAAGAATACATCGTTTTGGTGAAGTGGGATACAAAATGAAGTCTGTGATCCCACTCATGACAGCTTGATTAAACTCTCACCGCTCTGGACTTGACAAGCAGGTGCCACAGGATGACCACACTGTAGGAATTCAGCTTCTTGTGAGCCGAACCTGCGGCCCCACTCAGAGGCAGATATGGTTACAAGACTAAGTCTTGCAGTCTTGGTCTCAGTTCAGGATGCTAGGTTCTCCTCAGCTGCTCTGTCATTCTGCCCAACTGTGAGCCAGAATTTTAAATGGAATTTTCTTGCCTCCTAAATTTTTGTAAGCATTGAGTGTATTAATGGAAATGCTTTCCTCTGTGCCTCCTGAAAGATGAGATTCTCTATTTTAGTTCTTATTATTGTACTGTTGGCCAATGCTACATGGAAAGTGAGATGCCAATGAAAGATTGACAGCAAGGACAGCCTAGGCATAAAGCAAAGTCACACCCATGAAACTCACTCCTAATGCAGTGTGGTAGCATCACTAAAGTTTACTGTACTTTGTGTTTCATGAGATTTTAATTTATCTATAGCTTACTGATATGCTATGCAGAGGTAAAACATCAGTTCCAGTTCTAAAAATGTTCAATTGTGTAAAGAGTCTGCCATTACTTGCAATGTATATAAAATCTGCTGATAATTTAACTCAGTAAACTCAACTCCTAAAAGAAGAAGAAGAAAAAAAGACAAAACTCTGACACTAATCCCAAATAGCAAATCATTACCAGTTCCAAAAATCATTACCAATGCCAACTTTATGGCATTTTGGACTTGAATTAAGAAGCAGTAGGCAGTTTCACAGGTGGTAGAACACACCACATAAACAAAACCCTACGCTACCTGTGCTCTAAGAAAATCCAGACCTGTGAACCATAGATGAGGAAAAACCCGAAAACAATGACACAGGTCTCCCTAGGTTGCCTGTGTTCTTCTCAAACTCCTGGGTTCAAGTATTACTGCCTCAAGAGGCCAAAAGGATGGGAATACAGGTGTGCATCACGCTACCTAAACTGATGTATATCTTAAATATCGAAATAAGAATATAGCAAATATATGTATAATATATAGCAAATATTATTATATAATATATAGCAAATATTATATAATATATAGCAAATATTATATAATATATAGCAAATATTATATAATATATAGCAAATATTATATAATATATAGCAAATATATGATATATAGCAAATATTATATAATATATAGCAAATTTTATATATATATATATATATATATATATATATATATATATATATATATTCTGATGTTATTTGATGTCATTCCACACCTCATGAAGCCATGGGGCAGACTTTTAGAGTTTTTCATTGATCTATGGTCAAATGCTGAGATTATGGGTGTGGGTACTACACCCACCTGGGTTCAGGTAGCCTGCATACAATATAAGGAAGGGAAAGAGGCTTGTTGTCTGCTGTTCCTCCCATTTTGCTTTGCTGTTTTACAAGACTGCATCTTTTTTCTACCATGAATTGTTGCCTTCTGCTATGTACCACTATGCCTTGGAGAGTATCCTTTACTTGAACTAGCAGACTAAATCCTGGATAATAGTTCTCATGCCATGCCTCGGTTAACTCTGACCTCATCTGCTATTCCTTGGAAGAATATTGAAAGCCTTTTCTCACAACCTGGAGGATGTTTTCCTTGATAGGAATTTCATAGATGATGGAGATTATAATTGGAAAAGTTTTGTGTTGTTGAGTATTTCAGTCTCATCTATATTAATCGAAGGATCATATGTGTGACACCAGACTGCCCAATAGGAAATGCTGGCTCCTTCCTATTTGTGCCCCTCCTAGGTTTCCTCTTGAAATGTCAAATTGGAGACAGCTCCACAATACCATTACCATGAGAACTATCTTCTAAAAGATGTCACCTTTTTTTTTTAAAAAAAAAAAAGAACATGGTAGTAGTTAAATGGATAAAAACAAAGAAAACACATGGACAAGAAGGGCTTTATAACCAAGGAATAGGGTGGAAGTCAGTACATGAAAAATTACCAAGAAAGACTCAAGGGAAGTCAGACTCTGGTTTCATGAATCTAACAGGTATCCTGCTGAGGTTGGGTGCTTGAGGACAAGGGAATGGTCTAATTGAAAATGATCCCAAAACATTATGGTTAGTCTCTAGTCAAGGAAATACTTTATGATCAGATAGTATTTGCTAAAATGTTCTCCCTAGAAGAAAAGAGCAGTGGTCAACTATTCAGCCCTTTGAACATTTCTGCATTTTAATTGATATGATATGACAATCTTTTTACGTTGTTTTCATAATCAACATAATTGAAACAAAATTAAATGTGTTTTTTTAAATGTGGATTTTCAGTATAAAATCTAAACAAAAGAGGGGCCGGAGAGAGAGCTTAGTGGAATAAGCACTTCCCTGGCAAGCACAAGGACCTGAGTTCAATCCCTGGTTCTGCAAAGAAAAAAAAAAAAAAAAAAAAAAAAAAAAAGCATCTAAACAAACCAGAAAAGAAAAAATATGTGTACTGAAACTGTGGTCAAAGGACTGCAACCACAACAACATGCAAAATTGTTCAAAGTTTTCTGAGTGCTCATTTGTATTGCTTTATTTTTTTAATTTTTTTTGAGAAACAAATACCAATGAGACCGTTTCAAAACTAATTAATATGGCAATTTCGATAATTAATACATTGTACATTGTTATATTCTTAGTGGTTACCCACAGTACAAGATGCAGACATATACTGTTCAAACACTATTATTACAAATCTTTCTTCTCATTGAATTAAGTGAATATAATTATAAATCTATTCTGTATATACAGATACAAAATGGTGTGGAGGGCACCGAAGCCCAGAAGCCTTCATTTCTATTCCTTTTATGGATATGTTACACTTCCTGTAGAATTGCTGCATCATGACTTCCTGCCACGTACTCCTTTGGTTAGACTTCCTGCCTTGTACTCTTTAGTTGACCACCTGAGTATTTTTAGCCTATAGAATTACCCATTATCTCCATTTCTCGCACACCTCTTCTTTGTCTCCTTCAGTCCCCACTCCTCCCCTAGGTGACCTGCGTTGACTGACCCGCTGGATGGGACAATATGGTCCTTTCTTTGTATCCCCTTTTTTAGTTTAGTCCTGTCAGAGGTGGGTATCCCATTGGCATTTAAATACTATAGGTCTGTGAATTCAGCAAAACAATCCAACACAGTCCACCAGAGCACAATAGTAGTGAGTTATCCTCAGGACTGGCAATGTCAGAAGTTGCTGAATTGAGCCTTTCACAGCTCAGCATATTAACATGGCTTTGCTTTTTATATCTTGTTTTTATACTTTTCTGCTGGATGGTTAAGACTAAGATAAAGCAAGACCTGTACAACAAGAAATGTAATATATTAGAGAGGAAATGAGGCTGTTGCCTTGTAAAAATTCTGTTATTCCTCTGAACTCTTGTCCTTCTATCTATACGTTTTATTGTATCAGGGCAAATTTTCCTGTTATTCATGACATCTCTTGATTTCTTCTTGATTGTATTACTGTTATTCTAAAACTTGGACTGATTTTCAATTCACAGTCTGCCTCACAATATGCTCCCCTTCCTTGTTGAAATTCCTGGAAAATCCCATTTAATACTATGTTTAGTAACTGACTCAATCTTAGAGGTCCAGTCTCCTTCCATCCTCCAAACTATCATACCCAACCTGTAGTTTCAATTTTCTGCAGTCATCTGCTGTTACTCAGTCGAGCACTCATGAAGTTGAGGACACTAGATCCCCTTTCATAATTCCTATTATTGACTCAGGAGTGAGCACATTCTTCCATCACCCCAACTTCTTCCCAAAGCTGTTTCCTTGGCACTTCCTCTGCATAAACAGGCAGCATATTCTAGTACCTTTTCTTGAATTGGACCCTATTCATATCTACAAAGACAGAAATGCTATCATTTTCTCTTTCCTTTATTTTGATCTCCCTCTGTCTAGCTGAGAATTCTCTGGAGAAGACTCATTTTTATGGCTCTTTCTTATTTTTCAATACTGAAGATCCAGGTCCCCATGCAGCTGCACAAGCACTCTGCCACTGAATTGTCTCCAAGCCCTATAGTTTACTTTGTAATGCTGTGCTGTCTCAAAGGAAATTTCATGCTGGATCATCTTTTTTCTGCATGTGTTTGCTTTTTATTTTGTTGAGTACAAGTTAGGTTAAGGAATAGGAAGTGAGAAATGACAAGCTGCATGCAAAATAAGTTCTCTAAGGAGGTCTTTCAAATCTTCACTATAATAGTTTTGCCAGTTCTTGCTTGCTAGCACAGCATGGATATATAATTTGTAAGCTAAATGACTATGGGTTGTGAGCATGGTTTCCATGCAGAGTGAAAGTGTTGGAAGCAGGGACTATTAAGAAAGAAGTCCTAGTTCAAGGGTTTTAGGTCAATTAGGAACATGAATTTGGAAGAGATTACAGTATTTCTCCTGAGGCTTTTTCCTCTTTGAGAAATGATTTTTTTTTATTTTTCTGGATGATAGTCAATTTTGCTGACATCATTCACTTTGTCTTGTATTTCATATCAAAGGCAAAACTAAAGAGCACCTGTTAATAATAGCTGCCTTTGTCCCTAAGACAAAAAGTTAATTTTCCCTGAGAAAAGCTCTACTACTTGGTGCACAGAATATCATGGTACAGTAGTTGTGGGTTAATAGTCTATTCAGGATTAAATTGCTGAATAAAGGGATCTGAAACACTTGAACTGGAAATCTTTAGTCTAAATGAGTAAGTTCATTCAGAATGGAAAGGATCTGAGAATGAGAAAGTCTTCTGCACAGTCTTTCTAATACAGCTCTTCCAAATTCAATTGAGCACCCATCAGTTACAATTACAAAACAGAAAAAGGGGAAGTATGGGGAGCAGGTGAAGCTTGAGATTGATCACATATGTGGTGCTAAAACAAAGCCAGCCCCCACAAAAATCATGGAGCAAAGCAAGTGAACAAGTTGCCACAACTTCAAAATGTGAGGCTCCCAAAGTGAGCTAGGCAAATAAGTTGTTGGGGAGAAGGCTTTCAAATGACATCAACCTCCCAAGTGTACAAATAAACACATTGTAGTTGTTGAATGGTTCTTTTTCTTCCACCAGAAAAGGATGCTTCACCTGACTTCAGCTTTCTGCATTCTGACTCTTGTTTCTTAATCCTCTTCCAGTCTCGCTTCAGGAAATTCAAGAGCTATTCTGGACCTGACATTCACTAATACATAATATCTGCCACCCTCAAATTAAAGGAGGACAAGTTTATTTTAGCTTACAATCTGAGAGGTCTCGGCAGAAACTGCATGATTTAATGACCCAGTTAAGGAAAGCTGCTCTTATCATGGTAACTAGGAAGCAGAAAGAGAGGGAGGGGATAGCCTTTGCCAGATCCATCTTTCAGTAACTTGCTGTTTCTAACAAGACCCAGCTTCCTATAACTACATTTGATTTCATCTTTGTTCATTATACATACTTTATTTTTTTCCTTTTTATTTATTTATTTATTTTATTGAAGTACAAATATCAATGAGACAGTTTTAAGACATACTTTAATAGGAAAAGTCAAAGAAGCAAGATCCAGGTTTACTGGGTACAACTCCTGTCATACAGGCAGGAGTGACAGCATCCCAAGTACAATAGTAAAGAATAACATTCTACTTAGGATCAAGTGAGGAACAAGAGCTCTAGAGCTAGAGCTCATTTCAAAATTCAGCTCCACATCCTATTAGCTATTTGGCCTTGGAAGTGCTATTTAATGCATCTCTTTGCTTCAGTTTCTCTGGCTTCTCATATCATACAACTGCAAGGCAGAACTCAGGTTGGATTCCTTATCAGAACAGGCACGTATGTGCAGTATCACTCTTGGGCACATGGAACAGATAAAATGAGCAATAATAGTTAAGTAATAGCATTCAAATTTATGTCTCATAAAACAATGTTTGACCTATTAGTGATTATTCTATTTGGTCTATTATTCTACAATCATTCTAACACAAACACCAATAGTCTTCTTTGAACAATAAAGCCACAGTAGTATTCTTGGTGAAACATAAAAGCTCCTCAAAAATCATGAAAAATGAGACTGAAAGTATGACAAAGGCACAGCCAATTTTGTTTTTTATGTACTCGATGTTCCTAGCAAAAATGGTTAGAAAACTGTCTTGCAAGCATCCATGCGCACATGCTCAAGGATGATATATTCTGACCTTAATAAATAATCTAAAGGAAATGTCAGAACTGGAAAAAAATGCCATAAATTATAAGTTCTACTTGTTTTCAAAAGGAGGAATAGGCTATCCGAGAGCCCAACAACTTGTCTCCACTTCATGACTGAATTCATAAGGCAGTTAAAATCACAGGACTAAGAATCCCAGGCTTCTGACTCCAACACACCTTCCACTTCCTATCAAAAATGACCTCTTGCAATCTGGCTAAGAAGTCAACCCATCTACTTAATATCTATGCCATACTTACATTAGATATGTGTGAGATGGGAAATATACTAGGAAAAATGAAGAATTGTCTTCTTCTGATTATCTGCCATAAGACAGCAAAATACACACACATACATACATGCCCAGAGTAAACACATAGAATCCAAATCTGGACTAAAAATGTGTACAATTGATTTGAAAGCCAGTATATATTTAAATTCTACTTCATATTTCAGATCACAGTCAAGTTTAACTATAATTTAAATCTTAACACTATTTCTGCCATTGTTCTCACACTTCAACATATTTGTTATTACTGCACTTTAGTAACCAGTAAATTTGTTAAGACAAAAGTATCTTTTTCTTTTTTATGATAGAGAAATTATATGTTGAATATATTAATGAAGATATTTCATTTTTTGATTGTAGCTTCTAGTGATAATCTGTGGGAACTTCCTATTAACTTTCAAGCCTTCCCACAATCTTTTTGTTCAAAGAAATACTGAGCGTATGCAAGCCAAAAACTGATACACACAACTGTACTACTAAGCTTAGCAATACTCCTACATATCCTGTTATCCTGTAACCTTTTACATGATAAAAAATAACAGAAGCATTTTTGATATAACCGAACATTTAATTATATCAGATTCTCATCAACCATCAAAAGCAGTAAATGACAATTATATTGGCCACTTCCACTGGCTGGAAGGAGGCTCTTCTGCTAACGGCTCCCATGGTTTCCACTGCATCATTTTCCTTGATGACTTAGTTCACCTTCTGCCTGAAGAATCACCTCTTCTACTTGGCCAAGCTGAAGTCGGTCTTCTAATTTTTAACATCTGGTTCTGCTTTCACTATAGCCAGCCTCTCATTTATAATTTGTTCTGTGCATTTTCTATATGTAGCACTTTTAGGGATTTGATCAAGAGCATCAATAATCTTTGTGTACAATATTCTTAGCCTCTCGTGTGGCGTTCTGCACACAGCCAGCCCCATGAGGCCAGTGGTCTTCTTCAGAGTGCCCGCCATGACAGAGCCCATGACTTGAGCCGACCGAGCTCTGCGCTTATAACTACATTTAAGTATGGATTAACCTATGGCCTACTCTACTGATGAGTACTGCACCCACATGACCCAATCACCTTCAAGGCCCACTACTAAACACATGAGATATTTAAGAATAAGCATTATCTAAACCATAGCATCCTTCAAATTAAAAATCACCAATCTATAACTTAACTGTAAAGAATCATTGATCGTTCAGTGTGTCCCAGGGGGAAAAATAGGCACAAGAATGAGAAAAAGATAGACAAGAGACAAAATGCATGTTCAAGTGAGGGCCTATTTGCCTGATGGACAAAGGATCTGATTAATAACAGTAGTGTCATTCATTTATAGCTTTGCAAAATTAGCATTCCAAGATACAAGGTTTCCTAGTGACTAGCAATCAAAATTGTCCAGGCAAGATGCTTTTCTGAAGACTGAAAGTACCTTGACTGCCCTGGGCATTGTGCCCTTTTCCTGTCAAAACAGAGTAAAGATCTTTCAGCTCTTCCAATCACTGAAAAGGCCTCTAAGTTCCATACAAACAGCATCTCCAACCATTTCTCAGCATTCATCTAGTAGGGTTACCTCATGTGTGTTGCAGCATAGGCCTTGTTAAGATACTCACTTTTGAGTTAATATAAAATTGCTTGTGATTTATTTTTTGGGTTGTATGAGCTCCAAAATTCCTGTATATCTGTTTGAAATTTTCGTCCTACTAAGATTGTAGTGTAATATCGATTTCCTTTCCCTTTCATCCTTACTGCTATTTTCCCCACAGTCTGGACTGTTCTGACCACTAACTCCAGCCAAGTATAGACACAGCAATATGGATAGAGTAGTCACTTCCATAAAGTAAAATAAACACTCAGAGACCAGTGTTCAAGGAAGATCAGTAGCAGAGACCAGCACCTAGAACTGACCTATAGCATCCACAAAGTGGCACTGGGAAGCAGTGGCCACGAGTGCTACAGACTGGTATCCAGTAGAACCAACCAATAGTATTTAGCAGAATCTGGCAGGGAAAGCTGACAACTGACAGCAGCAGAAACTTTCACCTCATAGCATCAACCTATGGTGTCCACCCCAGGCTGACACTGGATAGTGATAGACAGCAAAGAATCCAGCATTAACTGGCATTATCTGGTCAGCTCAGGACACTGGGATGATTCATGATTTTTATCAGAATGGAGAAAAGGAAACCTAGGATGGCTGCAAAGATGTGATAAGATATAACCCCTACTCATTTGTTACTTGTGGAGGTCACAGAAAATAACCAAGGAAGGAAATACTTTCAAAATGTGAAAGGTGCCATAAAGGCAATGCACAGGGTAGAGGGAACAGTGGGAGGTACTTGGCTTGAATTAGTGATCATAGAAGTTCAAATTCTCAGAACATCTATCAGAATTGGAGGGAAAGCAAACCATCACTACATTATGATCTCAGAAAATCATGTTAATAAAAAGTAGCTACTTTCCAGGAGATAGGAATTGAGGTGAGATTGAGAAAGGTATAGGTGGCTTTACTCTGTTTTGACAGGAAAAGGGCACAATGCCCAGGGCAGTCAAGGTACTTTCAGTCTTCAGAAAAGCATCTTGCCTGGACAATTTTGATTGCTAGTCACTAGGAAACCTTGTATCTTGGAATGCTAATTTTGCAAAGCTATAAATGAATGACACTACTGTGAATGATGGGTATGTAAATAAGGGGCCCTGGTGCCCCTTTTTCTGGTCTTAGATTTCATGAATACTCTATACCTTCCTCAAAAAGTGACAGAATCACTTGAAGTATCAAGACTAGAGCACAGCCGCGATACTGCCTGCCTGGTTGTACTCATTTTAAAATTAATAGTGATGGTTGGATATCCATCAAGCTTCCCAATACATAGCCAGAAAGGTCACAGAACCAAATCATTCCAATGCATTGCAGTTAAAGGCAGAACAAAGAGAAGCAAATGGGATGAACAGAGAAGTCATATATTTTCCAGCAAGGAAGTCAGAGAAAAGTACTTACCTATGTCAGAAATTTGCATAGTTCTCATCACATAGAATTTAAAATGTTAATTAACTCACCTATTATAATGTCTTTAATTTGCACTGCCTTTTAAATTTACAAAATATTCATGGAGCAGCATATTTTCTTCAAAGCTTTCATTGTTCAAAAGTGATTGTCTCAATGTTTTCTTTTTTTTTCTTTTCTTTTTTTTTTGTTTTTGTCTTTTTGAGACAGGGTCTCACTATTCAGTTCAGGCTGGCCTTAAGCTTACTTTGTAGCTCAGGCTGGTCTCAAACTCAGAACAATCCTCCTGCCTCAGCCTCCTGAGTGCTGGGATTACAGGCATGTACCACCAAGCCCGGCTTCAATGTTTTCTTATATGTCTGAGGTTCTGAGTGCAGTCCCAATACTGAAAAAAAAGTTATTGTCCTATTGAGTGTGGTGCCATGCACCTGTGCAGCTCCAGCACTCAAGAGAAAGATAGAAGTGAAGACCATTAGAGGCCATAAATGCAAGTCCAGCCTGGGAAATGCAGTAAGACCTCATCTCAAGAAACAAAACATGAGAGTTCTCATAGCAAATTCTTACTTAACCTTTTCTTCTCTAAAAATCTGACTTTGTCATAGCCAGTTCTTATTTATAACTGTTTTATTGTTTGGTTTTTTTTAATCATTCCAAACAGTTTCCTGTTTGTCTTGACACTTCTACTGAATAAAATTTTCAAGGGATTCACTTATAAAAATGAGAAATACACCCAAAAGAAATAAAATACATAACTTTTCGTATGCTTTCATGTTTTAAATGGTTTTTCAATTATCAAAACCATACTCCTGGTTTCCTTATTATGTTATTCTGTTAACAGATCTGTTCCCCTCAGAGCCTTCCTACTCATCATTTAAGTGTCCTAACAAACTCTATTAGTTCTACTCATTCTGTACCTACATCTAAGTCACCTTACCAAATAATCTAATAGTTGAATTGCATTGTTTCCTATACATTGTCAAATCTGTTTGAATTTTAATATGCTCTGCTTACTACAGAAAATGTAACTTAAATTACATTTAACCAACATTTTCAAAACATTTTAATGTTTATGAGGTACCCTTAAAAATACTGTTCACATGGTAAAACATGCTCTGTATAATTCACATCTACTCAGGGTTTTACTTGAGAAATAGATAAAACACAAAATATACAAATGTATAACAAATTACAAGTTTGGCTTATTATGATCATCCCCAAAGTCAGATGAGACCTACAGTTGACTTAAGGACAGATCACCCTTTAAGCCAACAGCCAGAGAAGAGACCAGCAAATGCTCTGTGAATTTCTGGGACCTAAAATTAAGATAATGTGGCAGCTGAGGACTTTGACTCTTGCAAATTCTTTCTAGCTCAGAAGTCACAGTTAGTGGACAATCTTACTAGTTAACCATTATCTATTCCTATATGCCTTCCCAAAAATACATTGTTCCTTTATCCTTGACAATTAATTGCACTTCACCCCCACTGTTCCTGTACCACCAGCCTATGTCCAATTAGCACGTTTGCCTAATAAAGGCCAAGGACACCATGTCTCATAGTCTAAGCCAATCATTGGGTTTTGACCATCCTTGTTCCCTGTAACTAAAATATATCTCTTGTTTGTGTCTACACTATCACTGAACCCCTGAGCAGGAGACAATGGGTCCTAAACCAGGTCCCTGATTACTGGGACATAGATGGACCTTGTAGCGTCCAGAAAAGGTCATCCTGAGTGGATCCCACTGCAGAGCAGAGGATGAGGATGGAATCTTGCATGATGACCATTGAAGATGCCCAAACAGTGTGATGACTATTTACTAACACAAGTAGGTTTTAAAATGAGACTTAAAGCCGGGCGTGGTGGCGCAGGCCTGTAATCCCAGCCCTTGGGAGGCTGAGGCAGGAGGATTGTTGTGAGTTCGAGACCAGCCTGAGCTACAAAGTGAGTTTAAGGCCAGCCTGGACTGCATAGTGAGACCCTGTCTCAAAAAGACAAAAAAAAAAAAAAAAAAAAGAGACTTAAAATGAGGCAAAATTTTTAGTTAAAAGAACAAGATATCCAGTTTCACCATTCCTTCATAAAGCAAACTAAGATTGCCTGTCTAATCTGTAGTCCGTATAAAATGTCATAAGATTGTGTTAAATTCAATCCCTGGTTCCCTCAATCAGTTGATTTAAAAAGTAAAATCATATAGGAGACTCAGAGAGGCAAGCTCAACAGCATTTTAAAATCATCTCGCATGAGATGTTGGTTTCCTTGAGCTTGATTTGCTCTGTTCTTGTTCGGTTTCTCTTCAGAAGCTGTGCAGTTTTGAGGCTTTAGAGCAGCATGAGTTTCTTGTTTAGCCTTTAAGGGTAATCCTCTCTTCAATGAAAACTTTAATCAAATTTCACCCTTCCAAGCTAAACAAGAAGTGCATTCTTCTCTAAAAACTGTGCAGCTTCTGAACAGCAACAAAACAAGCTGAATCACTTTTGAAATCATGACACCTGTTAAAAAAGAAGAAAAACCTCTTAGCTCTATCAGCTTCCTTATCAGTTAAGAAGTCTTCAGATTGGGTCTGGGGAGATGGCTTAGTGGAATAAGCGCTTTCTTGGCAAGCACAAGGGCCTGAGTTCAATCCCAGTTCTGCAGAAAAAAAAAAAAAAAAAAAAAAAAAGAAGTCTCCTGATTGATGCAGGACCAAAATTATGTGAAGAAAGAGGATAGGCTCCAGGCTCCTGCTTCCTCAGAGGTCTTACTGCCTCCTCTATCTAAGGCTCCATCTTCACCAACCAAGGGGCCTAGTATTCATTAACAAAGCTAGTCATTAGCAAAGAGTTTTGTAAAATGCAACAGCTCATCTATATGTTTCCCTATAAGAAATAACAAGGAACCCAAGAACCCAAACAGAAAATTAATGTACATGCTCTCTTTCAATTTAAAGTTTTAAAAGATCTAAAGCAAAGAATTATGAGCAATGGCATCCATAGGTCATGTGTGATTAATCTATTAGAAAATGTATTACAGACCTATCTGGTGGTTCATTTACATGTGTCATTTGGCTGGAATATATTTGTCACCTGTTCTATTTCTATATCTGAAATGTGTTCCTGGGTTATTGAACAAACTGAGAGAAATTGTGTAGGAAATTGTGCATTTGCCGTCAGGTAGGGGTGACTTTTCAAATACACATTGAAAATGTGTATTCAAATACACAGGCTCAAACTGGTGCCTTATAGTTTTTTCTACAAAATTGGCTGAAATTCTTTGCCAAGTCTGAGTAACAGTCCCAGATGACAATTCCAATGCAAACTTTAATAAAATTTCACAAGGTCCTACTGAACCATATACTCAATTTATGGCTCAATTATAAGAGACTGAAAAAAGACAAGTCTCTATTGTTCAAGCTGTTAGGCTTTTCAGTGAAAGCAAAGAAGGAAAAGTGGGAAAAACAAAGTAGGAGAAAACCTTTATTGAGGAGGAAAAAGAGAGGATGGATGGCAGGGAGATGAAGGATTCTTTGACCTGAGAAAGGAAGGCTGAGACTTTATGGACTTTTGATAGAGGTGGAGATTGAAGAGCAGGTTCAGTGACACACAGGGCTCCCTTGTGGGCATTGGAAGCATATCCAGGACTTCGGTGGGGATGAAGAAGTGATCATTGGGAAGATCAGCTATTTTGGGGATCCAGCCATGGTGAATCAGGGACATGATAACTTAGCAGTTTATGTTACAGCTGAAACCTATCACAAGCTATAGATATCTTGGTTGTACAGTTGTCTTATGAGTATTCAAATCATGACCACCAACAAGTTATTCATCTGGTCATATCATCTAATTGTATTTGAGCATATGTTAAAGTTTGCCAAAATATTGGGTCACCTTCTTTCATTTTTTGTTTGATGATTCAAGCTATTTCCTGCCAAACCCAAAACAATAAGATCTATGTTAAATGCTTTGGCTGTGCAAAATTGGGACATATAAGAATAAATTACAAGTCTTGCTCATGTAATTTTTCTAACAATAGCAATGATTCAGCAGGAAGTCATAAGCAAAAACCAATATTATGTTCCAGATGTGCCAAGAGGGAACACTGAGCAAGAAATTGTCATTCTAAACAAAAGATGATACATTCTTAATGGAAATGTAACAATGGCCAGAAAAGATTGGGGATTGTGACAAAGCCAACCCATAGATGCTGGACCAACCTTACCCTAATAAGACTTGTCAGTAACTCAGGAAACTCCTTGCCTTACAATTAGGACTCATAAAAGTGTGGGATTGATGACAATTCGATTGTAATTTTGAGGTTCATCCTTATCTCTAGGTCATCTACAGACTCTTATCAATCAAAATTCTCCCTTGTGATAGGCTTTTTCAGGAGCCTAGCACATCAGAGAAACAGGCAGAAGGAAAAAGGGAAAGAGGTTTTATTTTCTTTGAGGACATGGAGAGAATTTGGAGAAGATATGGAATTCTCTGGATTGGGAAAAAAGAAGGTTAAGGCTTTTATGGCCTTAGGGAGCTGATTGGGAATCTTCCCTGAGGTGGTGAAGGGTGAAAGGCGATTGCACCCTGGAATAAGTTGGAGTAGAAAGGGGAGATGGATTTGGGAAGATGGGCTTCTGTTTTAAGGGCATCAACCATATTAGACGACCACCACAATGTTTTAGCAATTCATATTAAGGCCAGAACCTATCACTTTATGTAGCTAAAGCCTATTTCCTTTTTTTTTTTTTTTTTTTTGTCTTTTTGAGACAGGGTCTCACTATGCAGTTCAGGCTGGCCTTAATCTCACTTTGTAGCTCAGGCTGGTCTCGAACTCACAGCAATCCTCCTGCCTCAGCCTCCCGAGTGCTGGGATTACAGGCATATGCCACCATGCCCGGCTTAAAGCCTATTTCCAACATTTCCATGAAGAGGCTTTATCTCCTTGGCACATGTGTTGAGTCAACCAAGGACAGAAGAAGCCTTTATATGGTTTTTACTTTGTAGATTGGGTTCTTCAAGGTAAGTGTATAGGAAGAAATAAATAGGAATATTGGGGCTCCCCTCAAATGTAAAAGCCCAGAAGACCATTCACTAGTTTGTGACACTATTGAATTTATTAATTGGACTGGATAATAATTTAATACTACCCCATACCCCACATTTTCTAAGAAGGTAAAGTAGGACATATAAAAACATACTTTATGGAAATTGAGACTGCCCTTTTCTGATAGTAAGGTTGACAGGAGGAAAGAAACTCCGCAAGTACTAGATGTCCAAAACACTGAGCTCATGTACTCAAAAATCAAGGAATGAATTCTAGATATTATGGAGATTAAAATCCAAAGAATTTATTAAAATGCTTCTGTTTTAAGAGAGATAGAAAAGGACCCAGAAAGTGGGTTACTCACCAACCCCACTTCTCAAGGGTTTAATGAGCAAAGCCATGAGATGAGGTAGGTTTAAAGTAGGGCAGAACTATAATCAAGAATATGATTACAAGTACAAAACCTTAGTAATATTGATCCTATGAGAAATTACAAGGTGGGTATGAGGTGGGATAAAACTATGGTAAATCAATGAGGTTACAAATATAGTCCTTTGGGGAATATTATTAAATAGGAATCAAATTGGGAAGCAAGTATATAAAAAGTGAGCTTGGGATGGACAAATGTTGTAGGCAGCTGAGTTAGATAGAAACATTCTAGGCAATCAGCCAGGGCCAGGCCCTCAAGGAGACAAGGTGGCAGACAAGGTGACTTTGCAACTTGGAAGAGACAGACACTCCCTATGGGCCACACCTCAAGACCAAGACAAAAAGAGGAAACATAGCTACCAACTTCCCTAGGGATGGGCACCAGAGATTGATATTCTAGATAGGTATCAATCACTTTGAAAGAGCCTAAATGAGTCACTAACCCAACCCACAACAAGAAGAGACCCCATCCCATATTCATGCCCGCTTGCTACATGACTCACTTCCCCATTTGGTACTGAATTTAATCAATTTTACCTGAGCAAT
>PVKA01044344.1:0-16230 GCA_004027165.1 Ctenomys sociabilis | reverse complement strand
TTTTTTATGTCTTTTTGAGACAGGGTCTCACTATGCAGTTCAGGATGGCCTTAAGCTCACTTTGTAGCTCAAGCTGGTCTTGAACTCACAACAATCCTCCTGCCTCAGCCTCCCAAGTGCTGGGATTACAGGCATGCGCCACCACGCCTGGCAAACTCAGGCCCTTGTGCTTGCCAGGGAAGTGCTTATTCCACAGAGCTATCTCCCCAGCCCCTCAATTGGCAAACTTTTTGAGGGCTTTAAGTACAAAAAAAAAAAAGAAACAAGAGGAAGAGGAAGTGCAGGCAGCAGCAACAGCAATTGCTGCTGCCTGGTGTAGGGGGTGCATGCCAGTAATCCCAGCACTTGGGAGGCTGAGGCAGGAGGATTGCTGCGTATTCGAGGCCAGCCTAGGCTTACATAATTAGATGCTGTCTCAAAGACAAAGTGCAAACTACAACAAACCAAATCAAAACCCTTTTCCAAGAAAAGGGAAAAAAAAATGTTCCTAGTGGGGGTGGGCAGACTGGGTTTCCATAAATACAGAAGGGGAGTACCTTTTTTTTTTTTTTTTTTTTTGGTGGTACCAGGGAAACTCAGGACTTTGGTGGTAACAGGAAACCAAGCACTTATTCCACTGAGCTATCTCCCCAGCCCTTGAAGAGAAGGATCTTGAAATGGGCATAATGACAATAACCTCCTCCTGGCTTGTCTTGCTAGTGCAAGCGAGAAATGTGGCCTGAGGAAGCTCAGCGCGACTAAAAGTGCCATCTGTTACTATGGTTGTAATAACACCTCGGCCCCGCCGGCACCACGGCTTGGCGTGTACGGAAAGGGAAACTCCAGGGGTTGTAGAGGCCAGCGGAGACTTTTCTAACCAAGTGGCCCCCTCCATCCGGGGCGAAGCACAGTTAAAGAAGAGTTACAATGGAAACAGCCCTCTGCTCCAAAGCGGCCTGCCACCGGATTCCAGCACCCGGATCTGGCCTTGAGGCGGGGTCTAGCGGACAGCAGACACACCCCACTCCGGGCAAAGCGAGCTGAGGTCTCAGTATACTTCACTTCCGCCCTCACAACCGGCCGGGATGGAAGGGGCGGAGCTGCAGTCAAGGCGCGCTGACTGTGCATCACTTCCGGCTGAACTCATCGGCGACAACGGCAATATGGCCTTGAACGGCGCTGGTGAGGGTTTGGGCCGCCAGGGCGTGTGGCTGAGGGGTAGAGGAAGCAGCTAGTTCGGCAAGACAACAGTCCTTTGTGTCTCTCTTCCTCAGAAGTTGACGATTTCTCCTGGGAGCCCCCGACTGAGGCGGAGACGAAGGTGCTGCAGGCGCGACGAGAGCGACAGGATCGCATATCCCGGCTCATGGGCGATTATCTACTGCGTGGTTACCGCATGTTGGGCGAGACGTGCGCGGACTGCGGGGTGAGGAGAGACTTGAACGAATGGCGGGGAATGGGGCCGTGGGCCAGGCAGCACTGACTCCTCAGTTCTCCCTTCTAGACCCCATTACCCTGCGTCTCATCCGTGCCCCATGTCTTTCTGGTCCGCAGACAATCCTCCTCCAAGACAAACAGCGGAAAGTCTACTGCGTGGCTTGTCAGGAGCTTGATTCAGACGTGGATAAAGATAATCCGGGTGAGGGGCTAGGCTTGCCCGTTGGAGGAGCAGCGAAGTGTGAATGAATGCCCAGGAAACTGTAGGCCCGGCAAGTAACAGTGGGTGGTATCGGTGGGGCCAGGAGTAAGATGTTTTCCTACGAGCACTAAAAACCTGTTCCCAACACTGTGGGGAGTCTGAGGTCCGTCAGACAGTCTTGATGGGGAGATAAACCTAACATACCACAGGCGTGGCATACAAAAGAAAGATTGGGACTGGGGGTGTAGCTCACTGGTAGGGTGCTTCATATGATTAGACCCCAGTTCCATCTTCACCTCTGTAAAGGTAGAAACTGGATGGCTGACTTAATAAGAGGCACAGAAAACAAAAAAATGAAGAGGTGATGACTTAAGGCTCACGATTGCACCCATTTTCTCCTTTTAGCACTGAATGCTCAGGCTGCCCTCTCCCAAGCTCGGGAGCACCAGCTCGCCTCTGCCACAGAGCCGCCTTTAGGTTCTCGGCTCACAGCTCAGCCCCCAGTACCCCGGCCGGAGCACTGTGAGGGAGCTGCAGCAGGGTTGAAGGCAGCTCAGGGGCCACCCCCTCCTGCTGTGCCTCAAGATGCAGACGTGGTGGCTTGCACACAGACCGCCCTTCTACAGAAGCTGACCTGGGCCTCAGCTGAGCTGGGCTCAAGTGCCTCCCTGGAGACTAGCATCCAGCTGTGTGGCCTTATTCGAGCTTGTGCTGAGGCCCTGCACAGCCTGAAGCAGCTGCAACACTAACACCTCTCCCTCCGAAAAATCCTGTGGAAAAACAGCTGTTCTATGTGCTTTGTACCTTTCTTGGTTGAGTGTGCATGCCAGCCCCATTCTACT
This sequence comes from Ctenomys sociabilis, assembly GCA_004027165.1. Taxonomy (NCBI): domain Eukaryota; kingdom Metazoa; phylum Chordata; class Mammalia; order Rodentia; family Ctenomyidae; genus Ctenomys; species Ctenomys sociabilis. Next base: position 13,770 of record PVKA01044344.1, on the reverse strand, counting down.
TACTTTCTTAATTTGGGCCTTTGACAATTCCACATCTATTCTTCCTGATGCCCTGAAAGATGAGCTTATTTCTGCCCAGTTTCTGCCATCAGAATGAGGGGTAGTTAGAGGACTGTGTAATACTCCTTTTCTGAGGAAGAGGCCATAGACTCAGGGAGAAGGAAAGAGGGCTGGCCACTGGCCTTTTCTCAAGTCAGTCATTCCCGACCTTTTCCCTCCTACCCATGAGCATTCTATTACCCTTCCCACCTCATGTCCACCCCAGGCACTCGACGTTGTGGGGACCCCAACATTGCAGGTTAAGAGTCAATTGTGGACCTGCCCCATTCCAAACCCTCACTTTTAGATCGTTAGGGAGGGTAACCGTTTAGAAGATTGTATATGGGATGGGACAGTAAAAAGAACCGCTAGGGAACCATGTCTGCCCTTTTTGCCTCTTTCACGAACCCCTTTTCTGGCTTCCAGTCTTTGGGGGCGCGACGCCGCGGGCAGCCGTGGCCGGTTTAAGGGAGGCCCCGCCTACGCGGGAGGCGGGGCCAAGGCGGAGTCCGAGGAGCTGGGGAAAGAACAAAGCGGGGCCTGCGGGCGGCGGTTGGCTCGGCCGGTGTGGCCCTCCGGGAGGCGGCCCGGGTGGAACCTGGGCGGAGTGTCGCAAACAGGGTGGCAGTGTTTCCCTCTGCGCCGGCCGGGCCATGAACGGACTGCCCTCGGCAGAGGTGCCAGGCGGCGTGGGTTGCGCCCTGGCCGGGCTCCCACCGCTGCCGCGCGGCCTCAGCGGCCTCCTCAACGCGAGTGGGGGTTCATGGCGGGAACTGGAACGCGTCTACAGCCAGCGCAGCCGTATCCACGACGAGCTGAGCCGTGCTGCGCGCGCCCCGGATGGGCCCCGTCACGCCGCCGGCTCCGCCAGCTCCGGACCCGCCGCCGGCCCTCGCCGCCCAGTCAACCTCGACTCGGCTCTAGCCGCGCTGCGCAAGGAGATGGTGAGTTGGGGCGGGGACATCTGCGGGAGGGGCTGTGGCTGGGCGGAGCGCAGAGGCCCGGGACTAGGATGCGGGCCTGTGTCTACGGCTGGAGTCAGGGGTTTTGTACCTGCAATTAGAAACAGCGGCGCATGGCAGGAGTTTACATGTATTTTTTTTTTCCTGCTTTATTCATGCTCAGCTCATCCCACTGAGTGTGTGTGGGGGGGTGTTATTTCATTTTACAGGTGAGGAAGACTTAGTGACTGAAGTTTCACATCTTGCGGTATTTTTTGTTGTCCCGGAAACTTTTGTTTAGAAAGATGCAAGAAAATTGTTATGGCCTGGGTTGGGGAATTGGGATTCTAAAAGGGTGGATTGGGGGGTGGCCTGGACCCCTACTCCAACCCACTGTCAGTTGTCTGCAGGTGGGTCTTCGGCAGCTGGACATGTCCCTGCTGTGCCAGTTGTGGGGCTTGTACGAGTCAATCCAGGACTACAAGCATCTGTGCCAAGACCTGAGCTTATGCCAGGACCTGTCGTCCTCCCTGCACTCGGACAGCTCTTACCCTCCTGACGCTGGCCTATCTGATGATGATGAGCCACCTGATGCCAGCCTGCCCCCAGACCCACCACCCCTCACTGTGCCCCAGACACACAATGCCCGTGACCAGTGGCTGCAGGACGCCTTCCACATCAGCCTCTGAAGAGCTGGAGTTGGTGGGGATGCACCCAAGCAAAAGGCTCAAAACTCACCCTTTTAGCAATCTTCAGACTACAGTGCCTGCTCTTCCACCGGTACCACCTCACTTTACCTCTCAGGAGGGCAAGGCGTGTGCTTTTCAGGCAAGACTGGCAGCCCCCCTCCTGCTTAGATGCCACTGGGTGGGCTCCTAGGTTGCAGCATGTGCACCTCCAGCTTGGCCACCCTTAGTCTGGCAGTGGGGCCCACAACGTCTTGCAGTCCCCTTGGTATTTCTGGGACTGGGATGAGTGCCTGGCTCCCATCTGTTTTTCTCCTTTTGCTGCTCTTGGCAGCTCCTGGCTCAGGGGCATCCCACCTCCATCCCTAGGTTCCAGCGTCTTGGATAAGGGCTCCAGGAGCTGCGCCAGCATTTAGTCAGGCGGTAAAAGGCTAGGACTCCATGCTGGATATTGAAATTTAGGAGCCAGCCTTCGGGGCGCGTAAATAAATATTCTCGGCATTATTGTGTTCTGACTGCCTTACTCTGGGGCCCGAATGCAGTGTAGCGGTTTTTGGCAATTGCGGGGCTCACTCTGCCAGCAGGTGGCGCCTAAGACCCCAAATAAAAGCCGTTAGCAAGGGCGGGAGGAGAATTTTCTTACCCCGGGTGGGATCTGAGAGCGGTCCCGGTGGCTCCGCAGCTGTGACTGCGGTCGAGTCACTTCCCCTCTCGCAGTGGTGGCCTGGGAGCCCAGCCCCCTTCCTACTCGCTTTGGGCTTTACTGGCCGTTCGGGAAGGAAGGAGAAGGAGCCACCCATCTTGAGGAGCGAAACTTTCCATCTCGAATGGGGGTGGATTTGGGCACAGGAAATGGGTGGGCCGGAGCCAGCCCTCAGACCTAGGGGCCCCTCAGCGGGAAATAGGAAGGTACCTCCAGGAAGGGCCAGGGACCCTAGGGTCCAGGATGGAAGGAAAGAGCTTCAGAGACATAAGGGATGCAGTTATGGCTTCCCACAGGCCAGGCAAGCCTAGGAAGGCATAGGGCTCGGGCGCTAGAGACTCAGAGGCGGCAAAGAGTGATTGGGGTCCCAGACACCCCTGCTTCGAACTTGGTCTCATATCAGCCCCCTGTAGGTTGTAGTAAAGGGCTTCCTTCCACGGAGGAGACGTTTCCAAGGACCACACCACTGGGACTAGGAGTCAAACTGTCAAGTTAGCCAGAAGATGCCTGCATATTTGTGACCTTGCACATTCAGACACACAGGCAGCATCTGCCCTGCCCTGCAGTAGTCAGTCACTTGTCTCCAGGAGATGTCACCCAACTGGCACTCCTGGCAGACCAGAGGTCCTGTGTAAATCCAGTACAAAGTCTTACCAAACACAGGATTAAGGTCTGTTCACAAAGTTTGCAAAATGCAAACTGGGAGGGAACCAACTAAGTGTTGCCCCAGGGTAGTTGTTTGACTGGGCTTGACACCTGCAGATGTTCATTGCTATGCACAGCAGGTGGGTAGGTGATAAGGCTCTAATCTAGGTGTTAAAGCAGCGGCCAACACCCTCCCAGGCCGGCTTCCCAGGATAGGAGAGTAAACAGACACGCGTGCACACAGGCCTTAAGGAACTCCATGCAAAGAAACAGGCAAAATCAGCCAGACTTTTGTTTTCTCCCAGTGACTACAATGGATAGTACTATAATTATCCCCATTTAACGGTCTTTAAAACAGGCTCAGCTGAGGCACAGTGCCTGCCTGGCAAGCACAAAGTCCTGAGTTCAATGCCTGGTACTGGGGGGAAAAAAAAGGTTCAGAACACATTTGATTGGAAGTAAAGATTTAGCATTGTCTTCCTCTTGACAGCTGAGGAGTCATGTTCTGAAAGCATGGGGCTTGGAGGTTGCTACAGGTAGGGCTACCCGAGGTGGTCCTTGACTGCTCTTTTTTTTCTATGATTCAGACATGGGTGGCAGCAGAAGTCAGACGCCCTTGTTGAGGACACTTAGCTCTGGAGCATATATTTGAGAGGACCCTAAGCAAGTTCCTTTCCCTTCTTAGCCTCTCTTGTCCTAGCCTGTGCAATGGGATCACGAAGAGACAGGAAGGGAGGCGGCCCGGGGCAGCAGCGCCGTACAGGCCGCTCCAAGCAACCGGTTGCCCTCTCTCTGGGTCCCGCCCCCGCCTCGAGCGCCCACCGGCCTGTGGCCCGGAGCTGGCCACAGGATGTCGGTAGCAGCGGGAAGCCCCGGAAGCCAGGCGGCCCCGCCCCTGCGATCCTGCCCCTGCCCCTGCCCCCGCCCTGCGCTGGGGCCCCGCCTGCCTTCCAACGGGGGTGCGGCTCCAGGAAACCGCGCGCTGGCCTCTATGCTGTTGGGGCAGCCCTAGGTGCCCGGAACGACGCCGAGACTTCTGCCGGATTATCCGGCGAGCCAAAGCGGCGGCATCAGAGGACCGCGACCTTAGATTGGAGACCCAGGCACCTGGGCACGGACGGGGTGGACGCGACGGTACAGCGGATAGAAGCCCCCGAGGCCATGGAGACCTCGGCCAGACCAGCACTCCTTGGTCAGGGGAAACCACGGGTCTAGGAAGGGGCCCGCAGGAGCAGCGGGGGCCATGACCTCGGTGTGGAAGCGCCTGCAGCGTGTGGGCAAGCGGGCCGCGAAGTTCCAGTTCGTGGCCTGTTACCACGAGCTGGTATTGGAGTGCACCAAGAAATGGTAAGTGGTAGGCCTGAGGGGGATTCCCCAGATTATCAGGGACCCCATTCTGCCTTCTCAGCCTGAGAAATATCTGCCACCCCAGCCGTGTGGTCAGGATCCCCTCTACCTCCTTGCCCCAGTTTGAGCCCATGTTTCCCCAAGAAGGAGGACTCCGAAGTTCGAAGTTCGTTGCAACTTTCAGGACTCCAGGGGCTGGAGTGTGAGGAGGCTTTCAAGGGTGGAGGTGAGGGCTTTTGGGCCTGAGAATCTGCTTATGTCCAAATTTTTTCAGCTGTGGTCAGGACTAGAACTTGAATGTCTTGGGCCAAGAAGATGGTTGCAGGGTGGCCCTGGAAAGGGTAACAAGTTCTGAGGTATACACGTGGTCAGAGCTGAGGCAGAAACTTCATACACATTTGCTCACTTTAAAACAATGTTGTCTGTCTCCTTCCCCTGCCCTGTTGTTGAGCTAGAGGACAACCCTCTCCTTCAACCAGAGCCAGAGCTAGGAGGCTGGAAACGTCTCTACCATGTCCTTAAAAGGGGAAACTGAGCTCTTGGAGGAATGAAGAGGGAAGGGGGAGTGATTTAAAGGAGCCGGAGAACCTAGTAGGTTGTGGGTCTGAGAGAAGAGGGCTTGTCCAGGGCAAGGCAGTAGAGTGAGGGGGTGACACGAAAGGAGAGACAAACAGCACAGAGTCATCTGGTTAACATACCCCCTTCCGCAGCTGCTAGGCCCCTGCGTCACACCCTAAATATATGTGCTCACTGGTGTCAGCTTCCTTTAGTGGATTAGGGGACAGCTGTGAGGGCCTCCACCACTAGGCTGGCCTAAATTTAGTTTCCCTAGGGGAAGGGCTGGCCCAGGAGGGAGCCTGGGGTCCACAGGGAAGAAGGTGAGGGGAGGGAGGCCCCCTAATACTGCAGCCTTGTCCCTGATCTTGCTTACACTGGGCCAGCCACTTGGCTGAGACCTAGAGAGGACCGGGCAGGCTGGGGTAATTTTAATGCAGAGCTGACACTTGAATCTTGGCTTCTGGGATCTGTCCCCAGCATCTTGGGAAGAGGCTAGGGGGCGCTGGCACAGTCCTCAGAAACAGGCCTAGGGTGCAGGCAGTGTGAGCACAGCTGAGTCACAGGCAGTGGGATAGGGCCTTCTGGCTTCTTAGCCTGGAGTCCAGGCTAGGAAGCTGTTCCTGCCCAGGTCACAGCTCTCCCGAAGGGCGTGTCTGGCCTGAGTCAGGCTGCCCAGCCAGGCCCAACCCTCTGAAGGCACCCCTTGTGTGCTTCCTCTTTCTGGGAAGGCCCCTTGGCAATTCTTGCTCAGCCCTAGTCCTGCAGTTTGGGGTTGGGGGAGGGAGCTTGCTCTGGGCCAGAAGACTCAAGGCTCAGCTATGCAACCCTATCTGGCATCTCTCTGGGGCCCAGGACCGACCCTCCAGGATTAACTGGAGAGCCAGTTACCTTGGCTTGGCCTCTGGAGGGGCAGAGAGATGGGCAGACCTAAGCATCCCAGTAGGGGGCTGGGAACAGTTGAGGAGGGTGCCTGTGTTGCTTTTGCCTGGCTGTCCCCTTCACCATCCCCATGTAGTGGTAGAGATTGCTGGGGCTGGCCACACCACCTCTGTGTTTGGCCCTTCTCTCTCCTCTCACTTTGTCTGCCTCTGTGTATCTCTGCCTTTCCTTGGAGTCTGCCATGACATGCTGTTGTTCAGTTTGGATGTCATCTATCACCTACAAGTTCTTCTGGATTTCCTCTGGGCTCTGTTGTTATTATTACCATCTCCTGCAAAGCTCTCGTCCATGTCTCTAGGGTCTGGGGAACAAGAGTTCTGGTTAATATGCCTTGTGGTCTTTGAGGCAAACAAAGGACTACTGGCATAGCGGGCCTCCTTGTGGAGATCTAAGGACAAGCTTGCTGGCCTAGTCTTCCCTCTGCCTGGAGCCCTCTTTCTTCCGTCCTGTGACCCATCCTTCAGCCCCTGCTCTGCTGCTTATCCCCCTAGTCTCCCTCAGGAGCCCCAGGTTAGCCTGAGAATTTGCTTTCCTTTTGGCCAGGCCCTCTCTCCCCAGCTCCCTGGCCTTCAGCCCTAGAAAGGTGTTGCTTCTCTTTTTTTTGCTCTTGTTTCCCACACTGGGCTGGGTTTATAGTGGCAGACCACAAACAATTTGCAAGCCAGTGAACCTCTAAGTGCTTTTTCTTCCCAAGTCTGTGTCTGCAGTCTGTCTTCAGTCTCCAGCTCTCTCTGTGCACTGTGCTCCTTTACCATCCTTGCTGGCCCATGTTGTCCAGGCCTTTGCCCTTTACCTCAGCCCCACCCTGTCTCAGCAGCCCCACCCTGTACCTTGTTACCCCAGATAAGAGACTGCCCAGAGGGACAGGGCCAGGGTCCTAAGGAAGACCCTTCAAGAGTTGGGGAGAGAAGGGAAGAGGGGGTGGGAAGTCTGGGGGAACCTGACTGAGTGCCACACCCCACACCATTCTTACTGACCTTCTCCCCAGGCAGCCAGACAAGCTGGTGGTAGTGTGGACCCGGCGGAACAGACGCATCTGCTCTAAGGTAGAGAAAGATGGTGACTGAGGGTCCAGATTGGGATGTTGCCTAAGGGGGTCTAAGAGCAATGCCGACAGGACAGAATCTACCAGGGAAGAGGAAGATGGGGTCAAGGTTGGAGACAAAGAAATGGGGGTAAGAGGGGGAAGATTAAGCCTTGGGCAAGGACTCAGAGTGCCTGTTGCAGGCCCACAGCTGGCAGCCAGGCATCCAGAACCCATACCGTGGCACCGTGGTATGGATGGTGCCTGAGAACGTGGATATCTCCGTGACCCTGTACAGAGTAAGTCTCTTTCTTTCTGACATGGATGGGAATGGTCAAGCGATTGCATGGGGCAGTGAAACAGTGTTCTGGTAGACTGCTTATCCAAATAGGGGGTAAAAAAAAATATGGGGTAACTTTTTTGTTTTGGGTACCTGGGGTGAAAAATCAGGACTTTGTGCTTGGAAGACAAGCACTTACGCTGCTGAGCTATATTCCCAACTCCTGTTTATCCAGATAGGAAAGGAGAGGAATGGGACCAAGAGTTTCAGGGGAGACATACCAAGCTTGAGCATCCTTGGAGGCTTCTCGGAGAAGGCAGCATTTCCCCAGCACCTGTAGTTGGAGAGGCAGCTCAGAGGCTGGGATATCTTTTGGGTTAGCACAGGCCCTTCTCCCTGCCCTGTCCTCCCCACAACCTTACACTCATCTGGCCTCTCTCTCCAGGACCCCCATGTGGACCGCTATGAGGCTAAAGAGTGGACATTCATTATTGAGAATGTGAGTGCCAACATGGGCAGGGCCTGGGGTCTCAGGGACTTCAGGCCGATATGATGCTTCTCATTGTGGCCCCTCGTCCTCAGGAGTCCAAGGGGCAGCGGAAGGTGCTGGCCACGGCTGAGGTGGACCTGGCCCGCCATGCAGGGCCTGTGCCAGCTCAGGTTCCGCTGCGGCTGCGGCTGAAGCCCAAGTCAGTGAAGGTGGTGCATGCTGAGCTGAGCCTCACCCTCTCTGGGGTGCTGCTGCGGGAGGGCCGAGCCACGTGAGTGCCCACCTGCCCTCAGCTCTGTCCTGTGATCCTAACCCCAGCCCTCATTCCTGACCTCTGACCTCCAGGGATGATGACATGCAGAGTCTTGCCAGCCTCATGAGCGTGAAACCGAGTGATGTGGGAAACTTGGAGGACTTTGCTGAGAGTGACGAGGATGAGGCTAATGTCCCAGGGGCCCCTGAGGCCTGGGCTCAAGGCTCCCATCCAGGTGGGCCCCCTGCCTGCTGTGGGTCAATACTACTGGGCTGAGGGGGTGTGGGAGGCACAAGCCACTGGCTGTTCTGGGTCCTGGCCAGCTATGTACCCCCAGCAGTTTATCACTGCCCAGCAGTATCAATCTCCCCAGTACCTCCCAGTTGCCCCCACTTTGCCTGTGGTCCTGGTGACTTCAGTCCTTGGCTGAATCTGTAAAATGGGTTCCACCACCTCTCCAAGCCCCTGTGAACCCCTTCTGCCCCTGTGGGTGCCTGCCTGACCTATATGTGAACTGAGAAACTGGGTGAGAAGGCCAGGACAGCTGCAGTCCAATCCACCCTTTCTCTTCCCTCCGCACCCGTTTCCTCTTTCTCCCAGATGCTTATTAAGGCTTTTTGTCTGTGGCTGTCTCTCTGTTCATGTTCTATCTGTCTCTCTATATCTATCCCTACCACCCAACTGTGGTTCTCTTCCTTCTCCAGACCTGGGCAGTGCCCTGAGGCTGGGGCATTTCCCAGGTAGGCCCTGGACTCTAGTTGTATGTGGAGGGGCTAACCTGCAGGGTTCTGTCCACAGCTGATGCTGCCCCCTTGTAATTCCCTCCTCAGATCCTTCTCGGGAGCTGAAGACCCTTTGTGAAGAAGATGAAGGCCAAGTACAACCCAGGCAGGCAGGTGAGGCTGAGGGTGGGGTTCTAAGTGAGGGACCTGAGGTCACAGAACCCAGGTCTTAGCGCCTTCTCTTTTCCTCTCCAGATTCCAGCCCTACTAAAACTGAGGACTCCAGCCCAGCCCCTGTGAGTGGCCCTGTGCCCCCAGCCAGGGCCTCCCGGGGCCAGGGGTCAGAACCAGTTACAATAGCTGGGGGCCAGGTGGGGCGGCCCCCAGGAACCCCATCAGAGGCAAGGTGAGATAGAGAATCAGCCCCAACCTTGCCACTGTTAGGAGTTGTTCTCTCCCTTACTGACTGCCTCACAGTGCACCAAGGATCCAAAGAGGAGGGGTGGAGCTGAGATTGAGGTGCATAGGAGCCCCCTCCCAACATTCTCTTGTGTTTTCTTCTTAGGTCTTCCAGGCAGCCAAGCCAGGACGTGGCCCCCACTCCAGCCCCTCGGCTCCAGAAAGGCTCCGATGCCCCTCAGCCCCCAGTCCTCCAAGAGGGGAACCAGGTCCCCAGTGCCAATGCCTCAGAGACTTCTCCAGTAGGAGTGGGTTCATCTGGGGCCTGGACAAGTCCCCAGGAAGAGACAGAAGCCCAGGGAGCCAGGCCTGACTCGGACACTGAGCATATGGACTCCAAAGACCCCTTGGGAGGGCAGAGACCCAAAGCTGAAGAGGGGGCGACTGGGGGCGGGCCAGAGACTGAGGGGACAGACAGTGAGCGAGGTGCAGGGTTCGCACAGGTGTTCACCAAGAAGTCAGGGTGCACAGCTGGAGAGACTCAAAAGATTCCTGAATGCAGAAATTTTGAAGCTGAGCAGAGACCTGTGGCTGCTATGTGCCCAGAGGCTGTAGGGCTTCTGCCTGAGGCAAGATTCAGGGTGACTCCTGAGGCACCTCTGAGGGCCTCTCCAGGGAAGATAGGAATCAAGATGCAGGAAGAACATCCCACAGGGCTGAGCTCATCTCCAGCAGAGCCTTCAGGGTATTCTGGGTATCTCTATGATCACAGCAGGGCTGGGGATGCTGCAGGCCAGGAGACAAAGGATGTTGAAATGAGGGACAGAGCCTCTGGTATTAGGAGGACAGGTCTGGAGCAGGGCCTTTCTGCTGGACCAGCAAGCACCAGCCCCCAGGTGAGCAGGTTTCAAGGGGCCTCATCCTCAGTTAAGCAGGAGGCAAGACCTAGGGATCTGACAATCTGGAATGCAGAACCTGAGAAGTCAAGGGTCCTGGAAGCAGAGACTGAACAGGCAGAGTGGGAGGTATTGTGTGCACAGGAGAGAGAAGCAGGGTTCTCAGAGATGCAGACTAGGGCAACAGACAATGAGATACTGGGGGCCCAGGAAACAAAGACAGCAAGATCAAGGGTCCTGGAGTCAGAGGCCACTAGGCCAGTGGAGCTGGAGGTCCTGGGGGCCCAGGAGACAGGAGTTCCAGGGATGGTGGGAAAAGAGCCTGAACTAGCAAGCTCTGAAGTGTTAGGGACCCAGGAAATAGAGGCTGGGGGTTCAGAAGTTCTGAAGACAAAAACTAGGGTAGTAGAGACTGAGATTTTGGGAGCCAAGAAAACAGATCTGAGAGGTTCTGAGGTACCAGGGACAGAGGGTGGGGATGCCAAAGCTGAAATATTAGGGACCCAGGATATAGCCTCGGAGGGATTAGGGGTTTTAGGGGTAGAAGCTAAGATGGCAGAGTCTGAGTTGTTGGAAGACCTGGAGGTAGAGGTAGTGGTTCCAGGGATGCCAGAGATAGAGGCTGGAATGGTAGAGTCTGAAGTATTGGAGATCCAGAAAGTAGTAGATGAGGATTTGAAAGTCCTTGGGACAAAGACCAGGATAATAGAGTCTGAGGTATTGGGGACTCAGGAGTTATCTGAGGGTTCCACAGTCTTGAAGATAGAAGCTGAGATAGTAGGAGCCCATAATATACAGGTGGAAGATTCTAGAGTACCAGAAACAAAGGCTAGTGAGAAAGAAGCAGATATACTGGAAACACAGGAGTCAGGAACTGAGGGCTCAGGGATCCTAGGCGTAGAAGCTTGGGTGGTAGAGTCTGAGATATTGGGGAGCTATAAGACAAAGGTTGGGGTTTTGGGGATCCCAGGGTTAGAGATTGGAACAACAGCAGCTGAGGAGCCTGGGGCCGGGGAAATAGAGGTAGGAACTTCAGAGGTTTCAATGATGGAAACTGAGATAGTAGAAACTGAGATATTGGGGACTCAGGAGATAGGGAATTTAGGGGTTCCAGGGATAGAAGCTGAGAAAGCTGGGTTGGAGAAATCAGAGGCCCAGAAGACAGAGATGGAGATCAGGATAGCACAAGCTGAGATACCAAGGACCCAGGTAGCAGTTAAGAGTGCAGGGATCACAGGGCCGGAGGCTGAGGTAGTTCAGACCCCAAAGATAGAAACTACCCTTGTGGAATCTGAGGAGGCAGAAATTGAGGCTCTAGGGGTCCAGGGAGCAGAGACTAGAGTTGGGGGATCCCTCATTTATGAGGCTTTAAAGGTCCCAGTCACAAAGCAAAGAATTTTAGAATGCCAGGAAGTAGAAACAGAGATTCCAGGAGTACGTGGAGCAGAGACTAAAGTTTTGAGGGTTCAGGAAGCAAAACCTAGGGTTTTGGGGGTGTTAGAAGCCAGATCTGGGGCTTGGGAGACCCAGAAAGCAGAAATAGCAGTTTTGGGGCCTATAGAGAATCAGTGTATTGTTAAGGCCCAGGAAGCAGAGGCTGGGGTCTTGGGAACCGAGAAGGGGAAAGAAGCTGAGGGAGGCGTTCCAGAGGCTGGCCTGACTGAGGCCCAGGTGGCCAGTGGGGCAGGGGCTGTGGTGCCCAGGCCCTCAGGGGCCTTTTCCCCAGACGAGCCTGAAGAGGACAGGAGGCTGCCGGGCAGTGAGGTAGGGATGGGAACTGCTGAGGACTCAGCCTGCTTCTTCCCCCTAACCTGGGGCTGCGCTAATGTCAGGTCTTCATGGATCTGCCTGAGACAGATGGCCTGAAATGGGGGGTTCAGCTGCAAAGAGCCCCTCATCCTCTGCTTCCTCAGGGTGCCCTACTCTCCCACCTTCCCTGGGCTGGGCTGCATGGAACTAGATACCCCTAAGCTGATTTTCTGGACTGACCTTGAAGTGTGGCTGCTGGTGACCTCTGATCTTACCTGGGGGCTGCTGACCTTTTAAATGACGTTGGCTGATAATTCCTGAGCTAGGAACTCTTAGCTCTGGCCACTGGTCTCTGGTGACTTCTGAAAACTCAACAGCTGAGACTTTTATGGCAGGCCTGAGCTTCCCCAAGGGGCAGTAGACTTAGGTCCCGGAAACACATCCCTTAAACCCATTGTATCCCTAGGCACCACCTTCCCTGGTCAGCTCCAGCCAGTCCCTACTGGAGTGGTGTCAGGAGGTCACCACTGGCTACCGTGGTGTCCGAATTACCAACTTCACCACATCCTGGCGCAATGGCCTGGCCTTCTGTGCCATCCTACACCGATTCTATCCGGACAAGATGTGAGCTGCCAATGGGGTGGGGCATATGGGGAGCAGGGTGGAGGGCACTGTGGGTCTATCCCCTGACCGGTGCCCTCTCTGCAGTGACTATGCCTCCCTTGACCCACTCAACATCAAGCAGAACAACAAGCAGGTGAGGTGGGAGGGTTCCAGAGCTGGGAAGAGGCTGCAGCTTGAGAAGGGGAAGCTATGGGCTGCAGGACCTAGCAATGCTTGTATGTTTTGCTTTTAGTCATTCAGTAGTTTGTTTTCCTTAGTTTTGTTTTGGGGGACCAGGGAGATGGCTCAGTGGAATAAGCTGGCACTTAAAAAAAGAGTATATTGCTCTTAGATGTTTTTTTCAAACCCATCAGCTGGTAATAGGGTGGATGGTGTGCTGTTGCTAAGTAATAGGAGGGCACGCCCTTGCTAGATTTTTCTCTGTGGGGTCGGGGGAAGGGGCTGAAAGTGTCACAAGGCAAACCCTGGTGTGCTAGTCTGTGTGACCCCTGCATTGAGGGTGACACCGGTTGTCGCTGCTAACACCATGCACACCCTTCCCAGGCCTTCGATGGTTTTGCAGCTCTGGGCGTGTCACGGCTTCTGGAGCCTGCAGACATGGTGCTACTATCAGTCCCCGACAAACTCATCGTCATGACATACCTGTGCCAGATCCGTGCTTTCTGCACTGGCCAAGAACTGCAGCTTATACAGCTGAAGGGTAGCGATGGCAGTGGCATGTACCGTGTGAGCAGCACTATGCCAAGCCTGCCTGATGAGCTGGACGCGGGAGGCTTGGCTCAGCGGCTGCGTGAGCATGGGCCCGAGATGCCCAAGGAAATGGTGAGCCACACAGGACCCGCCGCAGAGTCCATGGGCTCAGACGCAGGCTGCACCCCCAGGGACAGTGAGGCCAAGACTGTCAGGGAAACATGTCCCCCAAGAGTCCTGGCTGGTGTCCCCTCAGTCCCAGCATCTGTAGCTTCAGTTCCCTCAGCGGAGGGGCTGGTGAATGGGACTGGGGCAACTACAGGCGGGGGTTCTGTGAGACTGCGACGGGGTTCGGTCAATGGGGAGACTGGTCCTGTGCCACCGCCTCGTGCGCATGGTTCCTTCTCCCACGTGCGTGATGCCGATCTACTAAAGAAGAGGCGCTCCAGGCTTCGCAGCAGCAACTCCTTTTCAGTGGATGACTCAGACTTGGGAACTGTGGGAACGGTAAGTGCCTTTCTACAGCTGTAGGGCTGGGTGGCAGGAAACCAGGCAGAGAAGGGTCCTGTGTCCCCAAGGACAGAGCTGGCAGCTTAACAGGAAGACATAGCTAAATACAAGGAAGTACTTTCAGTTTGGAGGGACCCTGGTGGTGAAGGTGAACCCTGGCACAGGTGCTCTAGCCAAGAACTGCCAGGCCCAGAGAAGAACCAGACTCTGCTGCCAGCGTGGATATTTTCTAGTGGTTTTTCTCTTGCCTCAGCCTCTTTTTTTTTTTTTTTGTT
>PVKA01044343.1:0-16231 GCA_004027165.1 Ctenomys sociabilis | reverse complement strand
AAAGGAACTACAGAATAATGTACAGGACTACAAGATAAACCCTGAGAAGACTTCAATGACCACATAAGAAATATAAAGTTCATGTGTTGGTATATAAGTTTTGATCTACCTAGGTCTTAACCATCCAGCAGAAAAGTATAAAAGTATAAAAATGAAGTATACATCGTGAGCCCATAATATTAAGCTGAGCTGTAAATGGCTATGGTCGACAATTTCTTTGAGTAACTCACTATGGTTGCAAAATGCTGGACTGTGTTGGATTGTGGTGTTGAGTTCAAGCACCTAAGTTAGTTGAATGTCAATAGAGTGCCCACTTTTAACAGGTGTAGACAAAGGAAGGGGTGTAGAAAGACAAAAAATCATGATGTGTGTGTATAGACAGTACAGTTGGGATAGATAACGCTGTGCTTCTACATAATTTTATGAGAGGCAAGATCTGCACTAATGGTGGTTGGACAGGATATTATGTCGGCTTTTAGTACTATGGTCATCCACTAGGAAAATAATTATTGAATTTTTGATATAATTCAGGTATAAAAAATAAGTAAGCAGCCACACTCTTAATTCACTGATAAGAGATATCTGCTAAAATAATATCTGTAAATATAATATCATGTATGCACCTTGTACAATACCAAAACGTTATGAAAACAGTTTGCAATGTATTAATTTATCAAATCTATATTGTTAAGGTGTCTTGAAACTGTCTGAGTGACATTTGTACTTCAATAAAATCAAAGGAGAAAAAAATAAAACTGTGGTATTTTATATCATGGACTACTATTCTGTCATAAAGAATGATAACCTTGAGTAATCTGTAGAAAAATGGATAGGCCTCAAGACCACAATCCTAAGTGAATTAAATTGGACACACAAGTTTAAATATCACATTGTTTATCTAATATAAAAATACAAAAGGTAAATAAAGACCTGAATATAGAACATATATTAAAAAGTAGGAAAATCTTGTTAAGATGGGAAAAGAAATAAAGAAGGGGGATGGGAAGGAAGGGAAAATTATAGAAGACAATAGAAAGAAAAATTAAAACAAAACTTTTATAAATGGGGAGTTGAATAAGGATTAAAGAGCAGAGAAGGGAATGGAAAATTAAGATATATTATGTAAAGGTACATTCTCCCTTTGAGGAATGTGAGTATTAAATATGACAAACACATAGTAATGAAAGGAAAATGTAATAAAATTCTTTCCTTTTCGTGCTTATTTAACTGTCTCTATTATTTCATCTTGTATCCTCAGTTTTTTTTGTTTGAAGGCCACCCATAGTGGTCTTTATTATTAATCTGTCTTTAGACCATCCTGTCCTGTACTTAGTCTTATCCAAGCACACTCATACTTACTACATGGAATTTATCCCACTGTGAAATTCATTTTGATTTGGGCACACTTATTTTCTATGTTCCTTCACTAAGTGGAAAACACTATGATGCATTAGACCTTTCAGTGTTGATTACCATTGTATGCTCAGTGCTTTAGCCACAGTTGAAACACAACAACAGACTAATAAAAATTTGTGAAAAGGATGAATGCATGCTAAAAAGGTCCACAGCTAGTTGAGAAAAGAAGTATAAAGATGCGTCCAAAAATCCTAGTTGAAATTATCTAGCAGGTTCAAAGAGAATAAAATAATCTTGTGTTTGTAGTTTTACTTAGAAAAAAAGTACCACGGAAAAAAATAAATTTGTTAATAAAAGTTACTCTGAACTTGGACTGACAAAGTACCAAACCAGGTTATAAGTGGAACAAAGAGTGCCAAGGTATTTCTGTGCATGTCATAAAATGGTTACTTACCCACACAGCCCAATGAATCTAGAAGCCCCCAGAGTGTGACATAACAAAGCAGCAGAATTGTGGCTAATTAAGGGGTGGAATGTGAATATATGATTAATAAGGAAAATTCCAGGAAATTTTCATGTTCAGAGCATATAGAAGAACAACTGATTATGGTTGGAGAAGAGGTTATGGCTTCAGAATCACAGAACAAGTCATATCATAAATGAGATGTAGGAGATATAGTTTTGGGCAAATGAATTAAGGAATACAATGCAGAGAAAATTCAATTACTTAGCACTATCTTCCTTAACTACACAGTATCTTCCTTGACAACTTTATGAAACTAACAGACTATCATCTTTACTATGTGGACTTTCTACTCCTTCAGATGTAATATTCTTTATCATACAGGGCTAATCTGGAAAACTCCTTGATAGGATCTGATCACTGTCTTTGAAGAACACAAGTCATAATTAAGGATAGAGAAGCTTCTTTATTTTCTTTTTATGTTTTTTCCAGATCTTAGTTTCAATCCTTAGTTATAAACCTTTCCTTTTTTCAACAAAATAGGATGTAACTTCTATCAAACGGCTCCAACCGAGCTGATACCTCACCTAATTCACAGTAGAATAAGAAACTGTAAGGAAAATGTGTGTTGCAAGAACATTTTGACAGTGCCCTTTCTGACCAAAATCAATGAATAGTAAGTGATGTGGAAGCTTGGGTTTATTATCAGTGCCCATCTTTGCTAGATTTAAGGTCCTCTCTGGCAGGTAAAATTCTCATGCTCCTCTGCTGTGCAATCTGAATATTCATATGGAATTAGGCTCTATTGGTAATGCCTTCTATTTAGATTAAACCTGGATTATAAGTCTTCTGACAACACAGGATAAGGAAAGAAATAGAGCAAAGAAGGTGACTCTAATCTCAGTATGTCTGGATTCTAACATTCTCTACAAGGAAAACGTGTCCCTCTCTGGACCATGAGGACCTTAGAAATATACTTGCCAGTGCATCATCTTTAGATCCTCTAATACCAATATACAGGATGGTTTCTAAGACATATATGGAGAGAGAGAGAGAGAGAGAGAGACAGACAGAGAGAGAGAGAGAGAGAGAGAGAGAGAGAGAGAGAGAGAGAGAGAGAGAGAGAGAGAAGAGTATATTTATTGGGGAAAGAAAGCTTCTGTCCAAGAGAGTGACAGACAGAATGGAGGCCCTGAGTGGGTAACCCTTGGGAAGCTGTCTCTTCCGGGGACTTTTATAGAGCAAAACTATGTGGTGAGGTGTGTCTAAGGTGGTAAAAAACATGGAAACTGGCTTAGGTGGGCATGAGGTGGGACAAACCTACAAAGCTATGCTTAACCAATGAGATTACAAGTACCATGACAGGTAAAATTGATTAAATCCAGTACGAAATGAAGAAGTTAGTCATGTAGCAAGCAGGCATGAATATGGGACAGGGTCTCTTCATGTTGGGGGTTGGGTTAGTGGCTCATTTGGACTGTTTCTAGGTCATTGATACCTATTTATAATATCAATCCCTGATGCTAATCCCTAGGGAAGTATGTAGCTATACTCATTTCTCTTTTGTCTTGAGATCCTGCCTGTAGGGAATATCTGTCTCTTCCAAGTTGCAAAGTCACCTTGTCTTCCATTTTGAATCTTGAAAACCTAGCCCTTTCTGACTGACTATAATATTTCTATCTAATTCAGCTGCCTACAACATTCCCCCCTCTGAAAAAGTAATCTGAACTGCCATGAAGGAACTATGGGTGATGACTACTCTGGCTTCTTCAGGCTGAAAGGGGTCATAGTTGTTGACCAGCAGTCAGAGATACTCTCCAAAGTTTTTGTCTAAAGGCCCTCAGTAGACAACAGGAATTTTCATCTTGGATAAGCATATAGCTTTGGGTCTGGAGGAGACAAAGCCAAAGGAACAATTAAACATGCATGGGTTAAATAATCACATCAAAAGGATAATTATGGATACAGTCAACAATTATTTTTGCCAAGTAGACATAGATAGATAGATAGATAGATAGATAGATAGATAGATAGATAGATAGATAGATAGAGATAGATAGAGATATCTGAATATACAAAATAGGATAAATATACAGCCACTTTCTCTTAGTTCAATGAGAAGAAATATTTGTACTAATAATGTTTACACAAGATGTCATGTCTGCATCTCGTCCTCTGAATAACCACTATGAAGACAATATGCTATGTGTAAATTATTGTAACTGTCCTACTAATCTGTTTTGAAACTGCCTCATTGCTATTTCTTTCTCAATAATTAAAAAAAGAAAAACAAAGAAAAACAAACAAATGATAAGATAGAGTCCAAGTGGCCTCAGCATTTTACATACCATTGATTTCATATTTAATATTTTGAACAGCTATTGAGAAATTACTAAAAGGATATGGAATGTAATAACCTTTTTAAAGTTAGTAATTATGAAAAGACTAGTTAGAATGTTTTATAGCTCCATTAGCAGATATCTTTTAAATGTGGGGTTTAATTCTTTTTTTATGTTCCATGACCATTGGGTATTATCTCAAATAAACTGGCCTTTTATGTCTCACCAAATCTACTATTACTTGTGGCACAGGAATTGTCAGACCTAGGGAAAACAATGAGTACTCTATAGTTTGCAAGTGGAGTCACTGACTGGGTAACTACTGACAAATCTGCATGAGCATCTATTAAACATTTAACAGCCTTTCTCCTTATATTGGCAGTTAACATGGGTTCCTTCAGGCTGAGAAGACCCATGACCACCTCTTTGAAACTCTGAGTTCATCATGAACACTTTCATTTTTCCATCTCTAGAGTTTTTGGTCATTTTTCCTTGAAATGTTCCTTTTCTCTGTCCAGATCCAGGGAAGCATAATGTTTTCCATATTTTCCAACTGGCCTCCATTTCTGTAAGCTGCTATTATCACTATTCTCATTTTCTGTCTACAGTTGCATTCTGCATCCTTTCCACTATGAAACACCTCATCTTAGACAAATTCACTCCTCATAAACCCCTCTAACTTTTGAAATTTGTGTCAGACATCTGGGGCCCACTGAGCATAATACAACTTTTTGGTTTTAAGGCCTCCTTCATACCTGCTCAAGGAATGTGACTTCAACTTTCTTTGTAGTGGATTTTCTGAGCTTTGATTAGACTGACAGAGGAAGCATCTTTGAGGGCAATCATCCCTGCCCAAGGAACATGAAGATAGCTTCCGTTGTAATGAGGCAGGAAACGCCAAGAAGGCTCAGCTCACCTGGGCTGTATGAGATGGTTAGTTAAGGCTTTACTATATCTCTATAGGCAAAATCTGGTGTATCCAGGTAAAGGCAATCTAAAATTAATCAAGTATATTTGCTATAGATATTACTTGTATGATTACCTGGGTTTTGGTATCTTCTAAGAAATAACTTATCTGAGAAATTAGAGCATATATAATGAAAGCATGAGCTTTTTAGCTAACAGGTAAGTTAGAAACCTTTTTAAAGGAATAGCAATTATAACCCACTGGCTTTAGACCCCTTTACAGTCTGATATTTTGCTATAAGTTTCTGTACTTTTAGTTAAGAGAGGTCACATCTGTATTGACTATGAGCCCAAAATATCTGAGTTACATTAGAAATCAACCAGACGAAATTATATACTTCTCATGAAAAATATAGCATTCAGACAGAATAAACCAACTTCATTCAGTGTTTTGGATACGGACCCCATTGTAAGCAAGGAACACTGCTAAGGCGTTTTTCTTCTTAATACTACAGCTGAGATTCATGTCACAAATACAAGACATAGCTCTATCTGTATGTCCAAAGCTATTGGACACTGTGTAGTCAGTGTCTTTAGAAACTTTTTACACTGACAAGATTTCATCTGTCTGTGGAAATCTGTTTTAACTAGTGAAATACCTTTTTAAGTCTTACATATGAACAACAATATATATCACATTTGTAAAAAATCAGTCTCAGCATCATTTTGATTAGTAAGCAACCTTAGTATATATTGCAGTACCTCAGTTACAGCTAATGCACAATATTTTCTAAATTCTGTTTCTATTGAGGTAGATGACTGAAAGAAAAGTCAGAGTTGGAGAAGGACGAAGAGACCTGTGGCAATGCTTAGCAATAGGCTGGGTTTTTCTTTAGTCAAAATTACTCAGAGCTCCTCCATGGAGATGACAGGTAGAGATAACAGTCTGGACAGAGGGAGGATGCAAGCCCAGAGCCCTTCAGTCCCAATGGACCACCTAGGAAGCTGAATCTGATCTCTAAGGACTCCACTTCAAAGTGCAGTCTAACGTCCAGTGTCTTCCTTTGCAGTCATGGCATGAATTGTGGGCCTCATAAGGCAGTCCCTCTTATGGTGGTCTGGCTTCTGACAGCAGCAGCAGGTGAACCTCATCAGCGAATGAACCTCATTGCTATTGAGCTCCTCTTGAAGCATAGAGAATCAAACTTAGGATCTGTTTTGAGGCTGCAAAAAAGGGAGCCATTTTTTTTTTCTCTTTGCTACCTCTCTCTGGTTTCCTCCCAGTCCTAATTATAGGACACTAAAAAACAGTTCTTATTAAAATATCAAGTGAGTTATCTGGAGGCAAAAGTGATCTTTTCTAGCTCTTTTCTCATGTTTGGAGCTGACTGAGGAATAAACTTATCTGTATGAATAATCTATCCCTCTACTGCATTAGATCAAGAGAAGTACATCTTACCTGTGGCTCTGTTAAACATTCTAAGAAAGCAGAGGGCTGTTTATCTTTCTCCTGGTAAATTACATAGCTAAAACTTAAAATAACTAGAAGGCTTTGTTTTAGTTCTTTTTAGATCTTCAAGAATATACACTTGAAAGAAAATGTCTTTTCCAGCCTCCTACCCAGATATTAGCTGAGCAGGGGTCTGAATACTTGGGCTCCAGTGGGAACAGGTTCCACTGTCTGTTTATCACTTGGTTCTTTATAACAATATGACATTTATCTCAAACTGTAATAGCTTACAATGCTGCCTCTTAATGCAAGTCAAAGCTTGCTTTAAGGTTAACATTGCATCTCTCCAATCTAGTTTATAAGTCTGAATAAATCTTTTAAAGACATCAATGTACTTGTCAAGGTCATCTAAAGATTTTCTAAGGTCTGACTTTTAGGTGACAGAGAAAAAGGTACATGAACTCTGGAAGCTCTAAACTGCCTATTTACTTCTTGAAACGATATCATCCCTGAGGAGCTTGTCTAAATTCAGCTAAGGATGGCTGTAGCCATGTAGAGGCCTGGATTACAGCTGTTTTAGAAGCCCAAACTTTAGAAATGCAAATAGGGGAAACCTTACTTTCAGTAATGGTGGGTGAGGCCTTGATTAACATTGTCCTGTCCTTAGGTTCCAAATGATAGGGAGGAGCAGCATTAGGATCCAGGATAGTGAATGCCTTAGGCACCTGAACTATGTGGTTCTCTTGTAGCTCACATCTATGTTTTAAAAGTAGATAACAATGACTTTGTTAATGCAAACAAAATCTGAACATAAAATATTTTTCACCATTTTCCTTTCTATAGTATCATTCTAGTTGTGAAACAGTGTCATAAATGATACTTCTCTTTGCATTCAATTTTGGCTTTAGGGGTACATAGGCCATACATATGTGCAGAAAAATATTAAATGGATTATTAACATGTGTGGAGTACAGTTGGGATAGATAACGCTGTGAGAGGCAATTTCTGCACTAATGGTGGTTGGACAGGATATTATGTCGGTTTTTAGTGCTATGGTCATCCACTAGGTAAATAATTATTCAATCTTTGATATAATTCAGCTGTATAAAAACATGTAAATATAATATCATGTATGCACCCTGTACAATACCAAAACGTTATGAAAACAGTTTGCAATGTATTATTTCATCGACTCTGTGTGGTTATGGTGTTTTGAAACTGTTTGATTGACATTTGTATTTCAATAGAATAAAAATAAATGGAAAAAATAAAAAAATAAAAAAAACCATGTGTGGATCAAACATCTCCCACTGTGTAATGATGTAAAGGAGTAAGAGACTTTGACTGCGAAATTCCCATAATCTGGAATGCAAAAAGAGAGGGTTCTGGACATCTCCACCTGACCTCTAATTGATTCCCCTTCAAGGCATCCCCTGAGTAGACCACTCCAGAGCAGGTGAATATTCTTGGAAAGAGAGGAGACAAGATCAGACCAGCCTATCCACCCTTGAACCAGCGCTCAATTTTTGTCTCCTGAGAATCTCAAACTGTCACTTGCTCTTATTCAATATTTGTAAATATCTTACAACTGGACTGGAGACAGTAATGTCTACAGAAGGAAGCATAATTATTGTATAAAAAGGTGCATTGGAAGCAGATCACTTTCCCTGCTGTACTGTAAAAGAGATCACCTTTGTAGGTAGACAAGAGACATCTGAGAAAATTAGCCCTGGGCCCTAGGGTGAAGAAATCTCCATGACATTTGTCTTCTTCCATCTATTCACTAGGGCAGCCTTTCCTAGAAGGACTAGGCTATATTAAATCTTTGGAGCTCATAGGCAAAACTTATATTTATAATCTAGCAATCACATTTTACAAATTTGTGAAAACACATTACTTTCTGGCTGACAAAAGTCTTTCTTACTCTTAGTTGACATGCAAGGCACAGATGTAAATCATTTCCCTGATAATCACTGTAGGGTGTAAACTATTGCAAGCTGCTTCATCCTAATTTCTGAAGGAGTAACTCATTAAGTTCTACTGAAAAGCTCAGGTAGAATTCCTAGTGTACTAGAAAAAATAAAAAAGGACAACTGATAAGTGGAGTTGTTTCAGTGGTAAAAAGCCAGTTTTCAACAAGCACTTTTCGGTATCCACCAGAGAGTAGCCCCGGCCATGACCCCTCAGGTGTTCTCAGTTTCTATTGGCCCACACAACGAGGGATCAGTCTCCAGAAGACAATGCAACTGTGTCTCTGGTCAACATTCCATCAGCCATAGGATTCAATGGGGATTCACCAAAGAACAGTTGCGGAAACCTGTCCTCTGCTTCAAAGAGTGGCAGCTGCTTCAGGAGCATTTACTGCCTGGCAGAGCAACCACTGTTTGTCCAAGTTTCATAAGGGATAGGTAACAGCCTATACGCTAAAGGTTTTATAGTCTAAAACTTAGGGTATTTTTGTTTTACTCTTTGGTGAAACCAGGGATTGAATTCAGACCCTTGCACATGTCAGGGAAGTGCTTATTGCACTGATCCATCTCCCCTACCTGATAAAACTTAGTTCTTATGCACCTAAATAATAAGACCTAGGAGAAAATGTTGGAGATCCTCTCTCACACCAAATCGGTTTTGGTCCCCAAAGTGGGGTGTTTTTGGAGATACCTCTTTTTGGTGTCACCCAGAAGTCAGTTGTCTCCTCTGTGTCTCAGGTTTAGCCCCCCAAAGGAGACCTGCCCAGAACACTAAGCCAGCACATGGCTTTTGATGTGTTCCTCCTGGATGGGCATAGTTCTTTTAGTCTCACATGACCCAGAGATGGGGTTTGTGTCCTTTTTCTAAAATTACTTCCCTGTCCTTGGCATTAGCATATGCTCATTTTCTAAGGATTTCACTTAGTTGGAACAATCTATATCATTTCCCTAATTTTACATCCTTCTATAAAGGAAAGTACAAAGAGGATGGAAAATTAGGAATAATGTGAAAGAAAGGAAACTGAAACAGAGCAGGCCTGGCATTTCCTCTAGCAAGTAGAGGGAGATCTGATCCAGTCTATCCTACTGAAACCTGTGCTCCAAGTCTTTAGGAACACTTGCCGACCTAATGTCATTTAGTTTATAAAAGGAGTCCTATGTTTTATATAGAGGTACATATATTTTAAGTCTGAGCTAGATTTAAAAGTTCCATTTTACAGAAGTTTATATAAAGTCCACTAGGAGGCTTATTAATGTTACTCTCTCTAGTGTGATTGTCTAAAGTCAAGCAAGAAACATCAGTACATGTAGTAACTAGTTCAAATGCAACATATACAAGTACATAACAGTCATAAAATGTCCCATTAGAGAAATATCATAAGCTTGTAACATTTCCATGCTTTAAGTTAGATTTACAAACAACATTTTGATCAACATTTTAACAAAACAATATGAGACAAAGTATAAGCAATTGTAAACAATTTTAACAACTATATGAGACAAAACTATATGAGGCAAAACATGAACAATTATGAGCAATGGCAAAGGCATTGGAAGCATAAAATTTTGTTAGCTAAATGAGTCCCAATTTAGGACCTATGAAAGAAAAGCAAACTTATACCTCCATTCAGGGATCTCCATGGAAACGTCAATATGACACAGGGAAACAAACTTATCTCAAGTGGATGACCTCCAAATGACAAGAAAAAAGGAAACTCCAACCTTCAAAGTACCTGGGATGAGTTTGTGTTCTTTAAAACCAAAGAACAAATTTTAGGAACAAATGGAGGTTATGAGCAGATTGAGGTGAAGAAAGCTTCTGTCCAAGAGGAGGACAGAAGGGGGGTTCACAACTTGGTGAATATATCACATAATTGTAGGTGCAGAGCAGCATGTATTTGCCTGTTTTATAGACTGCATAGTGGGCTTTTATTAGCATCATGATTAGTATGATCTTCAACAGCTCTTGTCTATTTTCCTCTGGAAATTAGGATGTTATTGCACTTCAATTGATAGAGTGTTTATAATTCATATCTTTGAGTAGTAATTGAATTTGTGAAAGTTGAGATCCATAATTACTACTGAGGAATCTATTAATGAGTAAAAAGTAGGTTGAAGTGTGCATATCTATGTTTTCCCCCTATCAATTTTGGACTAAAATCATCCTCCATTCATTTCTAGTGTATTCTGTCATCACCCAGATAGCACATTCAAAGGGTCCTGTAAATGAGCTATGTAGTTGAGGTGATTGCTGCTGCAAAGGCATGCCATAGACGCCAAACTATAGCAGCCATTTTCTTTGTGTTGTAAAATAACGACCTCTTTTCCAAACCAGAGCAGAAGGGGACAGAAATGAAAGTCTATTTGATGTTTCACTTTATCTATGATTTCCTGCTAGGAAGAGACACACCAGAAAGCCTTTTGATCCTTATTTCATCATGTTAACTACCTAATGTTAAGTAATTAATTT
This sequence comes from Ctenomys sociabilis, assembly GCA_004027165.1. Classification (NCBI taxonomy): domain Eukaryota; kingdom Metazoa; phylum Chordata; class Mammalia; order Rodentia; family Ctenomyidae; genus Ctenomys; species Ctenomys sociabilis. The sequence goes on along the minus strand of PVKA01044343.1, from coordinate 5,277 downwards.
GGTGTTAATGCTTCTAGCTTTATTATGTTTAGATTTAGGTGCCTTCCCTTAATATGAACAAAAAATGATAAATCTCTACACAATGATAAATAACTCCTTCCCAGGTGGTATTCATTGCTTCTAAATGCAGAACTATGGTGGGCAATGGTATGCATGTTCATAGATACCTCTGTGAGTCTGCCTTCTTCTGGTGCCTGAGTGAATGCAGTCAACAGTGCACACAATGAACATAGGTCAGTGCTTGAAAGTTAGAATCTATGTCAACCCCAAGTCTCAATGTCTGAACACCTGAAAACTCGATAGGAATCCATCATGCACTTACAACCTTCTTTACCACCAACATTATAATTAGAACTGTATGACAGACTGGAATTATGATGGGTCTGTATCCTGCCTCATTTTGCACACAATCACTTTAAATAATTAATGTGTATCTGTTTCTGTCTGCATTTCCAACCATTCACCCCAGTTTGAAAATTCTTTAGAGAGACAAAGTAAAGGAGCTTAAATTATTTATTTCCTGTCAGCTTTCTACATCAATATTTGCACCCAGGAAGTGCTTAATTACTGTTTGTTTAAATAAAATGTTTTTGTCAGTTTGGTAAATGTGAAGAATCAGGTGAAAGTATTCATAAATGCCTTATCTCTAATTTGAACATGATTGGCAGTGTTGGAAAGTATTCTTATCCAAAATTACAAATTTCCCAACTTCAAAATACTTACTATGTGTGCTTTTTTATAAAAGGAAGGTGAAGACGAACACTTTTAAAATTAAATTTAAATTATTTGGATGGCATATACTAATAATGGTGGTAAAATACTAACTTTGATGATGGTTAGAGACCCTCCCTCTATAACTTAAGGTCTTGGTAAGCCCTACATCATGTCAGCATTAGCCTGGTCAGACTTTCTGTAAAGATCTAGTCCCTCTGTAGTACTTAACAGAAAACTGTTCCCAAGGAGTCATGAGAAATGGAACACAAAAGTCCACTTCAAATTTATCTGTCATAGTAAGCTATCTACCATGAAGCTTCCCTTAGGCCAGAGAAAAAGCTAGGCTCCCTTTTTCATTTTTTCCCCATTACATTTACGAACTTCGAAGAATAATTGAAAACTCCTAGTTTGTGAAATAAGAAATAAATACCGATTGTCATGTACAGTATTTAGTTATATTTTCATTGACCCTGACAAATAAGTGAGAAAGTATCATGAACAAAGGATTTACTTCCTTGTGACAATGAGGACATTTTTACTATCCTCGATTTTTATTAATTCTTATCTATTCTTTTTAACTATATGCAACAATTTACCTAATTTTCTTGGGGAAAAAACAATTCAATAAGCAGATAACTACAGGTTGGATCAGGCTGAGTCAGGAATCCAGAGGTCACAAGAAGAAATTGATGTTCTAAGAAATCAAAGAAGAAATTTAACCCTTAATTAGGGAGTTCTTACCTTAGAGAGTTTGGTAATTCATTTTGTTTTGTTTCCAGAAATGCAAATAGTGTTTGTGTTTGGGTACAAACAGCTTAAAGAATCACAACTTGTAAATTTGTAAGCAAGGAAGTCAAGTAGGCATTGATCAGCAATGATGAAACTAAAGTGAAAGTCAAGGCTTTGGAAGACGTAATTGTTTAAAGCATAAAAAGAAAAAAAGCAAATCATTTGTTCTTGCAAATGTATGCAAGGTGTGGTTAGTAGACAATTAATCCCTGAAGTACTTTCATGGAGTCTGCAACATCAATGCTATTTTCATATGAAAACAAACATATTTTTTGTTCTTTTCTTTGTGTTGACATTTTCATTGATGGAATAAAAGTAATGGGAGTAAAATTATTGGCCACTTAGCATGAATCAAAACCCTGCCACTGAATTGTATTAGTACTAACTTAAATATGTGCTGTCTTCAAGGTGAATAATAAATGCTGCTTATATGAGTTCATTGGTACATTTTCCTTTACAAGATGTAAAGGCAAACTCTTTACAAAATAGGTTTTATCTTTATTAAAAATTGTTACACCCACAAGAGAATGTCTCCAACTTTGTCAAACATGTTTAATTTTCATGTTACAATGGGGACATCAGATAGTCTTTTCTACATTGACATCTATATTAAAGAACAGGAACTGGTTACAGTTTTGCCAGCAGAATTAGTCCTCATAATTAAGCTATTAATATGCATATTTGTTCTAGATAATGACCAAGGTAACTCAATGTTTTTATGAAGGAATATGCCTTTCAAGTTCTTTATTGGAGAGCAAGAGAGTAGGTGAATAGTTCAGGAAATGACTCTTCAATCAGCTGGTCAGAGTTTGTATCCTAGCTTTCCTACATACTACCAGAATAACTTTGTACCTCAATTTCCCCGTTTTTCTAAAAGGCTATGGAGTTTACTTAAGAAACACATTGTATATTAATATGTGCAAAATTCTTGGAATAGTATCTGGCACATGATAAGTTCATGTAAATATTATCAGCATAATTTGTGTATTATTTGAAACTAAATTAATGTGTTTGGACCAGACAAATCCAGCAGTGCAACAGGTACTTGATGAGAGTACCAAGTGCATAAACATGTACATTATCAACTATCAGTAACACTGAATTTGCTCATGTCTCAGAAGTATGAAAGCAATAATTTTTATTCACTGCTACATTGGTCCTCAACTTTGCACAGTCTGAATCTGAGATTTTGTTGTTATTTGGGGGAGGAGAAAGCACAACATCCAATTATATTCCTCTCTACAAGATTTAGATTTTCGAGTTCAAGTTCTAGTCTCTATTTTTATAGTATATTATTCTATAAATCATGTTTTATATTTTCCTTTGTCACCAAAATATGTTTACTTTTACAATGCTCACAAAATCATTAAAGCAAAATTAATTTCAATACACTCTAAAAAGAAAACTGAAGGAGGGCCACAAGGATATTGTCAATGTTCTATTTTTACCTGGTTGGTGGTTATGCAAGTTTTTGCATTGTGATGGTTTATTGAACTGCACGTTCCTGTTTTGTGCATTTCTCTGTATGAGTTCTACTTCACACTAACAAGAGATTCAGAAGAAAAATGAAAGAAACAGAAAAATTTGAGAAGTCTCTGTCTTCTTTTAAGAGATCCAGTGGGATTATGGCTTCCTTTATTTCTTAAATTATGAATTTTGTTAGGATATTGATTTCAAAAATAGTAGAAATTTCTGTTTTATCTTATAACACAGCTTTCTGTCACACAGAAGTGCCTACTTCAATGCAAAGTGATTTGTTTCTATTGTTTTAAACTTCATTCAGTTGGTACCTCATTACTGACTATAAGCTATGTGTCAAATACCTTCTTTCGTGCTGGGGTTGTGTGTAAGAGAAATATCCTTATCCTCATAAAGAATTCATTCAAGTAATGGGAGACAGGAAATGCTGTGCTGTGAAGCAGATAAAATGCGGTAAATGGAGCATGACTAGGGGATATACTACATCAGAGTGTGAAGCACCAGGGGAAGACATTCTAATGAAGTAACATTTTGGTAGTGTATATTAATTATGCAGAATAAGTTCTATTTTTTCATGTTTGTACATGTACATCATATAAATTGTTCCATCCCTTAATTCATTTGTTAAGCTCTGCTCTCCCCTCTTCCTAAGTTCATTTTCATTCTCTAATAGTCTCTTTTGTAGTTTCATGCTGTCATTTTACCCCCTAGGTTGGTATAAGGCCTTGCTACAGAGCTTGGACTCATAGTGATCCTTCTGTCTTGGCCTCCCCAGCACTGGGATTACAATCGTGTGCCACTATGCCCAGTTTCAGGGCCAGCACAGCATATGGTATCAGGGACCAAACCCGAGTCCCTGCACTTCCCAGGCAGGAGTTTAGACCACTGAGTTATCTGCTGAGCCCTAAAAGATAAATTTTTAAAATTAAAATAACAAAAAAAATGGAAAGAGGGGAATGGAAGGAAGAGGAAAAAAGATGAAAAAAGCAATTAAGATGTGTTATGTACATGTACCAAGTCCACATAGAATGTCAATATTATATTTTGCAAACATGTACTGATACAAATAGATTTTCCTAAAAGGCCAGTAATTATATGAAAACCGTGTACCAAACAAATAAATATAATAGAAAGGATTTTTAAAAAGTATGTCATAAGCGTAAATAAAGACAGTTTGGTAGTGAAAAAAAGGGGAAAAAGGAAAATATAAAATATATGCATGTATACACAAGAGACTTAGGGTAGATATACACCTTTCTCTTAGTTCACTGAGAATAAAACTTTGTACTAATATTGTTTAGACAAGATATCATGTCTGCATCTTGTCCGGTGAATAACTACTATGAAGACAATGATATGCAATGTACTCATTATTGTTAACTGTCCTATTAAAATTTTCCATCGCTATTTTAACTTTATTTTCATTAAAATGAATAAAAATTAGAAAAAAAAACAAGGAAAAATACCTTCAGATATGGGGAACATAAAGACCCTGAGGGAAGTGAAAGAGGTTTAATAACAGAACCAAGCTGTATCATACTATGTACGTGTATCCACTTCTCATAGTGAGACCCTGTCTCAAAAAGACAAAAAAAAAAAAAAAAAAAAAAAAAGATTATTGTAAACTGCATGTATCAAAAAATAAAAAGACCAGATTTTCTGACTTCAAAAAATAAGCAAACTAAAAATAAAAAAAAATTGTCACAATACAATCTAATGTGATTTTATGTGCAACATGCTTAGAACTGTGCTGAATGTGAAATCATTCAACCAATAAAAAATATCATATGTATTACTTCACCTAGTTATCTTTTAGTTATTTTTTATCTTTATTACTTTTTGTTCATAGTTGTCATACATATTGATCACACTCATTGTAGGAAATGTATACCTGTATGTAAGGGATTGCAATTGTTTTGCCCCATTTTTCCTCTTCCTTGAACACTTCTTTCCTTCTCCATTTATACAAGGTTTGTTACCAATTTTCCTTCCATTTCTCTTCCTTCTTTTTCCCTTCCTTCCCTTTTTCATCCCACAACTTTGCTTCACTTCCCACTGGAACACTATCTTCCTGCTTTCTTTTTTCTTTTTTTTTTTCAGCCACATATGGTGTTTTATATTTTTTTATTTTTTTTCATTTATTTTTATTTTATTAAAATACAAATGTCAATCAGACAGTTTCAAAACACCTTAACCATACAGAGTTGATGAATTAATACATAGCAAACTGTTTTCATAAATTTTTGGTATTGTACAAGGTGCATACATGATATTATATTTACAGGTTTTTTATAG
>PVKA01044342.1:0-16232 GCA_004027165.1 Ctenomys sociabilis | reverse complement strand
GGGCGCTTTGCTGTGTCCTCGAAGATGTGCCAGGCACAGGCGCTGCAGAAGTGTGGGTGGCCGCAGGGGACGAAGCGGGTGTCGGCAGTGCGGTGGAAGCAGATGACGCAGCCCTCCCCCTGTGGGTCTTTGGGGTCCAGCTGCTCTTCCTTGCTCGGGATGCCCAGGTTGGCCGAGGTGCATGGGCTGGCTCCAGAGCCTGATACAGAGGGGGACTCAGGGTCCAGGCCAGTATCCCGGGGGTCACCCTTCCTCCCTGCAGGCCATGCTGGGGGTCGGGGAGTTTCCAGGCCCTGTCCTGGCCCATCGGACAATCAACAGAGCTGCAGTTCTTCCTCCCAACCCATTCTCCTCAAGCCCCTCCAATCTGCTGGCCTCCCCTCCGCGTTCCTGCTCCACTGATCCCTGCCCGTGGAGGGAAGGGTTAACACAGCCCCCACCTAGCCAACCAGTGCTAGGGCCAAGGCCCCATGGCTACAGAGAATTATTTTATTTTACACGCAAATTCGCCTGGGGTGGGATGGCCCAGGAGTAAGGGAAAATGTCAATGTTTCTTTCCACAGGCACTCCTGTCTCTCTCCACACTCCTGGAAACCCATTGTCCTCTGGCTCGGCTAGCCTGTGCACCCTGCCTGGGAATCTCCAGCCTTCTTCATGCTTAAATTTCCTTTGCTGGACACCATTGGCTCTGGTGAACTCTTACTTAGATGGCAAAGCCCTACCCAAATGTTTCCCCAAATTCTGTCTCAGTTACCCAACACCCAAACTGAAGGAAGGAAAGGATTATTTAGCTCACAGTTACTGCGGGTTTCAGTCCATTCTCAGTTGGCTTTAAGGCAGAGGGGCACATGGCAGAGGGCATCAGTTCATGGAGGTGGAACAATAACAATGCAACAATGAGCAATAGCTAAAGAAAGTCTGTCTCTCTGTCTGTTATATTACATTCAGGCTCTCTGCCCCAGGCTGGAGGAAGCACTCACACCCATAATCCAAGCCTTGGATCACACATAATCCCAGTGGATCATGAGTTAATCACAAACTTTAGAAGTCCCCACCCCATGACTACATGAGACTTTGGGGGGACAACTAGACACAAACCATAACAGTTGGTTAAGGGGCCGGGAAGATGGTTGAGTGGAATAAGTGCTTCCCTGGCAAGTGCAAGGGCCTGAGTTCAATCCCTGGTTCTGAAAAACAAAACAAAACAAAACAAAACAAAAAAAAACAATTGGTTAACTTGAAGACCTAACAAAGACCGGGCTGGCCCTTAGCAAAGGAGGTTAATAAGAAGCAGGAAAGGATCGCAGCTTGAGTAGCTGGAGGGGCACACCTCTGGTGACGGGATCATATGGCCCCTATTTATTCATTTAAGTTTTTGATATAGGATCTGGCCATGTAGTCCAGCCTGACCTCAAACTTGCAGTGCTCTTATCTCAGACTCAAAAGTGCTGGGATGGGGCCTGGGAGATGACTCAATGGAATAAGTCCTTCCCTGGCAAGCACAAGGACCTGAGTTCAATCCCAGTTCCTCAAAAAAAAAAAAAAAAAAAAAAGTACTGGGATTATAGGTGTGTACCATCATGCCTGGCTCCTGCCAAATACCTTAAATTATACAGACATATATTTTGTGTGGAGCTGCAAATCAAACCCAGAACCTCACATATGCTAGGCAAGCACTGTATCACTCTGTCCCCAATACCTTCTATCAGTCTATATTAGTTACAATGTCTAATAAAATACAAATGCTATGCAAATATTTCTTTTTCTGTATTGTTTAGGAAATAATGACATGGGAAGAAGTCTGTACACATTAGTACAGATACAGCTGTTTTCCAGATATTTTCCATCTGCAGTTGATTGAATCCACAGATGAGGGGACTGACTGTACTCGATTCCGAAGCCTACATTTTCTCATCTGTTTATAGGAATCAGATGGGTGAGGTCAAGGAATTGGGCAAGCACTTGTGTCCAAGGGCCTGACACGTGGTCAGCCTGTGAGCACTGGCAGCCACTGTTACTGGGTTACTGTTTTTATCATCCGATATCTCTTCCTGTGGACTGTTAGCTCTGGATTGGGCTCTGTTCCAAGAATTGCCACAGTTTCATAAATAGAACCAGTTGGGCCCCAAGCCACACTCCTCTGGAGGTCTGATATGGCTGAATTGTGGGCTGTCATCCAGAAGGCCACCAGGAGGGTACTACAAAGCAATACGGTGAGCCCTGAAGGAGGAAGCCAGAAGGACACCCCATTTTGGGGGGCAGGGATGGAACCCAGGGCCTGGACATTCTAAGCATGCATTGTGCCACTAAGCTACACTCCCAGCCCTCCCTTTTTTTTTTTTTTTTCATTTTGCTTTATTGTTAGTGCCTGAGGTCTGAACCCAGCACCCCACAGTACTTGTCAAGAGTGCTACTAAGCCACAGCCTTCTCCCTAGTCCTTCTTAGAGGCATAGATTTGTGATTTTTTTTTTTCATATTTAGCACAAGATCTACAGGGTCTCACTACAGATTGGACTCTCCTGTTTTCAGCCTCCCAAGTGCTGGGATTAGAGGCACGTGATGCTACGCCCCTTCTCAATCGCTGCTTCAGCACACTCCTGGGGGCGGGGCCAGCACAGCCTTGAACCCCACTCCCTGAATCTGCCTAAGCAGGTACTTTAATCCACTGAGCTATCTGGCCAGCCCTAGATTTGTGATTTTCTTTTTTCTTTTTCTTTTTTTTCTGTTTTTGAGACAGGGTCTCACTATGCAGTTCAGGCTGGCCTTAAGCTCACTTTGTAGCTCAGGCTGGTCTCGAACTCACAGCAATCCTCCTGCCTCAGCCTCCCGAGTGCTGGGATTACAGGCCCGCGCCACCACGCCCGGCACTTGATTTTCTTTTTTAAAAAAAGATTTATTTATTTACTTGGTACAGAGTCTCACTCTACACAGCTTGGACTCATAGTGATCCTCCTAGCTCAGCTTCCCCAGCTCTGGGATTACAGATGTGCATCACCATGCCTAGTTTCGTTGGCCAGCCTGGGATGGGGCCAACTCGGCACAGGCTGACATGTTGGTGTAGGAGTGGCATGTGGATGCAGTACCAGGGATCGAACTCCAGTCCTTGTGCTTGCTTAGACCGCTGAGCTATCTCCCTGGACCCTAGATTTGTGATTCTATCACAAGAGATCCTGACTCCTAGCCCTCTCTTTTTCCCTCCTCTGTTCTGTCTTTAATTTTTTATTTTTATTTTTATTTTTTTACTTTAGGGAAGGCTCTTGTTATGATTTGTGTCTAGTTGCTCCCCCAAAGCCTCATGTAGTCATGGGGTGGTGACTTCTAGAGTTTGTGATTAACTCATGATCCACTGGGATTATGTGTGATCCAAGGCTTGGATTATGGGTTTTAGTACTGCTTGGATTATGGGTGTGAGTACTTCCTCCAGCATGGGGCAGAGAGCCTGGATGGAATATAATAGACAGACAGACTTTCTTTAGTGATTGCTATTTGTTAACATTGTTGCTATTCAGCCGCCATGAGCTGCTGCTCTCTGCCATGTGCCCCTCTGCCTTGGAGCCATCTGAATATGGATGAAACCTCCAGTGAGCTAAATAAACCTTTTCCTTCCTTCATTTTGGGTGTTGGCATTTGTCCCAGCAACGAGAGAAGAGTAACTAAGACAGGTCTACAGGATGTTCAGGGTCTCACTACTAGATCGGACTCCTAATGATCTGCCTGTTTTTTTTTTTTTTTTTTTTTTTTTTTTGGTGGAACAGGGGATTGAACTCAGGCCCTTGCACTTGCCAGGGAATCCCAGCCTTCCAAGAGCTGGGATTATAGGGCCACCACCAAACCCAGTTGCAATTGCCATCTCAGCGCCTCCACCCCTTCCCCGGGAACAGGGCTGGCAGGGCAGGACTGGGGGATAGAGCCACCTGCTTGCAGGTGCTTTAATCTTCTGAGCTCTTTGGCCGGCTCTCAAGTTGGTCTTGCACTCACTATAGAGCTCAGGCTGGCCTCAAACTTGGGCGAGCCTCCTGCCTCAGCCTCCCAGTGCTGGGTGTAACTGTGCACCACTGCACCTATCGTTCCCAGACACTCGTGTTGCAGCAAGGATAACCCCTTCCTCTGAAGCTTTCTTAACCTCCTAAGATGGGTTATGGCCTCCTGTGGCATTCTACATCTCAGTCTTCTCTCTGCTGTGTTTCCCGAATCCCAGCCCTGACCACACTGGGTTGTCACTCCACTGACATGTCATTCTTCCATTTTAGACTGGGAGCTCCGGGAGGACAGGCCCCAAGGCTGTCTCAGTCCCCGCTGGTGTCCCCAGGACTTGCCAGGACCAACTGGGCGCTGAGTGAAGATGTGAACGGCAGATCAGTGATCCCACTCTGCCCACGAGGGCACAAGGGACACGACTCTGTGACGTTTGCCTGTAAAGGTAGACAGTGGCAGGTCTCCTCCAGCGCTCAGGATTTGGCAAGTGGAAAAGAACTGAGCTTAAATACACCTTCTTGCTCAGCAGGCGCCTGGATGCAGGGAGCAACCCTGACCTCCGCGCTCTCTTTGAGGAGTCGGGACACAACTCTTCCATGTGGGAGCGAAAAGGAGTTTGGATTCTCTGATTCAAGGAAAAGGAGTTTTCTGGGGGGAGGAAGAGAGGGCAAGGGAAGGACAGCGGGAGAGCAGAGCTCCGCCCTTGGCGCCCAGCGCCAACACACCTGGTGTCTGGGCGTGCCTCAGTTTCCCAGAGGCAGGGCGTTCCCCCAGCCCCGCTCCTCCCCCTTTCCCTCTTCCTCTTGGGGCGTCTTTGGCCGCGTCTCCAGCTCCCGGAACTGAAACCGGGCTTGGGACGGCGGGGGCCACGTCAGCTGCCGCGCGGGGCTGTGCGGGCGCGGAGCGCCATGCGGCAGGGCGAGCTGCTGGCGATCGCGCTGGTAGCCTACGCCGCGTACTTGGCGCTGGGCGCGCTGCTCTTGGCGCAGCTGGAGCGGCCGCACGAGGCCCGGCTGCGGGCCGAGCTGGGGTCGCTGCGGGAGCAGCTGCTGCGGCGCAGCCCGTGCGTGGAGCCCCAGGCGCTGGACACCTTCGTAGAGCGGATGCTAGAGGCCGGGCGGCTGGGGCGCTCGGTACTCGCGAATGCCTCTGGGACCACCAATACCTCGGACCCGGCGTGGGACTTCGCCTCTGCACTCTTCTTCGCCAGCACACTGGTCACCACAGTGGGTACGTGAGCGCCACCCCGCCTCTGCCGGCGAGGACCGGGACCCCCACTTCGGCCCTGTACTTTGGGACCCGGAACCTTCATGAGTCTCCTTATCCCACCCCACTGTGCACCTAGGGTGTCCTCAGGACGCCCAGTGAACACTGATGGTAGCCCCTTTGGGCATCCAAGCCCTTCCTGCTAAGCAGGAAGCACCAATTCCCAGCGGACCAGGGACCACCTCACCCAAAGTAGTTCCAGTGAGCATCTAATGCCCCCAGGGTCTGGGTCTCTCTAGCCCTCTCTGGGCCAAGGACTGTGTCAGCAACCCACCTTGGACCCTCTGAGATCCTGCCCTTTTGTCCAGGGGGCTCAACTCTGCCCGGGGCTCCCAGCCATCCCTTCCAAATCTGTCTCCTGACTAAGTATGACTCTCCAAAGCTCCACCTACTTTCTCCTGACCCTGGTACACCAGGGGGCACCACTAGGTCTCTGGTTTTTCAGGGACCCACCCCTCAGGTTTTTAGGGTACCACTACTAAAGGCTTTTCATCCAGGAAGGAACCCTGGGCCAGACCTAAGGCCTCCTCTGAGATTCCTGTCCCCAAGGAGACCCTGGCCCTCTCCTACCACGGTACTCCCTAGCCAGTACTCCCTAGCTTGACTCTAGTAGGGGGACCCACCCCATCTTGGTTTTTCCTTCCAATGGAGCACTGTTCCCTCTGCCTGGGATCCCAGTTCAGCAGCCCCATCAGCTGCAGGTGTGTAAAGGGGACCCACCATGGTGGGAGCACCCTACACCAGGGACTGTGGACTGTCCTAGAAAACCCACAACAGAGACTCCCAGCCTGTCTGTCCACCAAAGTACCTCCAGCGAAAGCTCTAACCCTTTCCAAGCCGAGGACCTCTTAGGAAGGTATCTTCGCCCATGAACTAAGACTCCCAGCCCTCTCTGAATCCTGACACTACTCAGAGCCCTGGAACCACCCTGACCTCCTGTGAGACCCCAGAACCTTCCCCACTGTCAGGAAACAGCCCCCCCCCCCCTCGTGTATACTCTTAGTAGTCCAGAGACTTGGTAGACAATATAATTTTTTTTTTTTTCCTACTGGGAATCAAACTCAGGGCCTCATTCTTGTCAGGCAGGGGCCATGCCGCTGAGCTACATCCCCAGCCGCATAAGCTCATGGACTTGGCTCTGCATACCTGCTCTCCTGCCCTAAGTTCCTTACTCAACAGGCTTCCCAAACAAGGGGCGCTTCTGGGGACCTGGGGCACCTGCAGGCTCAAGCTGAGGTCTCCCTGGCCCTTCCCACTGCCTCAGCTTGTTTGGGACCTGAAATTCTTTTAATTTTTATTTATTTATTTATATATTTATTTATTTATTTCAGAACCAGGGACTAAACTCAGGCTGTTGCACTTGCCAGGGAAGCGCTTATTGCACTGAGCCATCTCCCCGGCCCCTTTGAAATTATTTTAATCAACAACACTTCAGGTCCTCTGAATCCCAAGACCTCAAAATTGATCTCTCTATCTCTCCTTTTTCTTTTCTTCTCTTTTCCTTTGTTTTTTTTTTGGAGACGGTCTGGCTATATAGTCTAGACTGGGCTTGAACTCATGACGCTCTTCCTGCCTCTCAGCCTTCTGTGTCCAGTGTGCCACTGTGCCCAGCCCCAGTATCCATTTCAAACCAGGACACTTGGCCCTTGATTTAAAATTATCACTCCTATCCAGGTTTGTGGCACACTGCTGTAATCCTAGCACCTGGGAGACTGAGGGAAGAGGATTGCCATGAGTTCAAGGCCAGGCTGAACTACACAGCAAAACTCTGGCTCAAAACAAAACAAAACAAAAAAAAAACCAGATTGTGACTCCTGAGCTTGACATGGTGGTGGCATATGTCTATAATTCCACTATTCTGGGAAGCTGAGGCAGGAAGACTGTAAATTTAGGCAATTTAGCGACTTTGTGAGATCCTGTTTCAAAATAAAAAATAAAGAACTGGGACTGTAGCTCAGTAGTAGAGTATTGCTTAGCACAAGGCCCTGGCTTCAATCCTTAGACTGCAAAAAATAAAAGAGAAATAAAGATCTTGAGTCTGGGGAGATAGCTCTACAGCATAGGTGCCTGCCTGGCACGTGCAACATCCTGATTTGAATCCCTGGTGTCAAAGAAAGAAAAAAAAGATAAGAAAGGAAGGAAGAAAAGATCCAGAACCAGTCCAGTCCGGGAGTGGTGGCAGGAGGCTCCTTGGGAGTTTGAGAACAGCCTGGACTACAAAGTGAGTTCAATACCAGCCTCAACTGCATAGCAAGACCCTGTCTCAAAAAGACATAACAAGGACACCCTAGGCCCCTTTCTCTGAGCTCTCATTCCACTGAAACCCCGGAACTCCTCCTACTTTCTCCCTTTCCCAGCCCTTGAGATCCCTGACTCTGGGAAGTCCCAACCTGTCTCCTCTTTGGAACAGGACTGAGACTGGTCCCAATCCTGACTCCTTCTGCCACCTCCTCTGCTGCGACAGGAGACAGCTTTGCCAGCCTCCCTTTGGTACCATTGTGTGGAGCAGCAGACTGAGGCCACAGGCGGTGGCAGAGCTGGCAATCCTCCCAGACAAGCATGAGCTGGCCTGTCCTGTGGCTTGCTGTGTCCATACTGCCAGGACCTGCCCGTCCTGCTCCTGTGCTTCCTCGGGTCGCAGGTACCACCCTCTGCCTCCCTCTCAGATTCTGGCTTCTGAGGAATCATTCCAACAGAGGAGTAGGTGGTGGTTCACTGCTGGCCCGGCTCAGTGGTTCCTCAACTGCAGAACTCAGTGTCCTCCTTCTTCTGCGAAATGGGCTAAGAACTGTGCAGGGATAGTGAGGGCCTGCCAGAGGACTCCCCACATTTGAGCTTTAACTTAATCAGCACAACATACTGATAAAACGGAGGCCCACGAAGTTGGAGCTCTTGCCAAAGCTCATCTAGTTGGGAAGGTGTAGAGTGGAAGTGAGTCAAGGCCACCGGAGACCTGAGTCCAGCGTTCTTACGGGACATACCAGACTGATACTGAGCAAGGACTCGTTGCCCAGGGCTCATAGAAGCCAGCGCTGTGTCTCTGGCCTTGTGCAAAAAGAAAGCTTTCTAGGAGTCTGGCAGGGAGGCAGGGGACACTCAGATCTGTCTGCCCGATGGAGCACTGAAGGACTCCAAGCAGCTCAGGGAAAGGGGAAATAGGGCCACGTGGTTATAAGCAGGAGTCATAGTGAACTCGCCCTCACCTGGTACAGGGGTTGAGGGGAACTTGTAGCTAGTTCTGGACTTTCCTAGCACTGTTGTTTTGTTTTTGCTTTTAGAGAAAGGGTCTTTCCATGTGGGTTAGGGGTGTTTTTTTTTTTTTTTTTTTGGTTTTTTGGCGGAACCAAGGATTGAACTCAGGTTCTTGTGCTTGCCAGGCAAATGCTTATTCTACTGAGCCACCTCCCCGGCCCTGAATTCCTTGTTTCTGATCTGGGTTCTTTGACTCCTCACTCTGTTTTTGCTTGCTCTATGGTGGCTTTGGATCTATCACGACATCAAAGTCATTTGAGGTTAGGCCTGAGGGATCCGTGCCTCTGTCCTGAACAACAGCCTGCACGGTTTTTGAGAACAGGGAAGTCGCCGTCATATGGCTGGGTTTCAACATTACTGGGCCTGAGGGAGGGTGATGGGTGTGCTGCAGAACCCAGCTACTATACAGCAGAAATGTAGGGCAAGGGCACGGTGCAGGCGGACCACACACACACACACACACACACACACACACATACACACACACACACACACAGGGCCTTGTCGAGGAGGGGCTCAGAGGAGCCAGACTGGATTGTCTAATGAGGCATCCCTGTCAGTGTGAGGTGCAGTGACAATTGATGTTTGTGGGGCCTCTGTGATCACTGTCATTCTGGAGGAGCCAGGAACCCTGACTGTATCCCGAGAAGCGTTCAACACCTGACCATAATTCAGCAAGTCCTCTCCTCAGGTTTGGCCTAAGCCCAATTCTTCTAAGACTTGGCCCTGGGGGTTGCTCCAGGCAGCCTGGCTACAATTCAGGCAGGTGGCAGGAGACAGAGGAAACTAGAGTTTTAGACATTGTTACTGGTTGGGGCACTGGCCTGGCATCCCCAGTGGTTTGGGTTTCATGTTTAGGGGGGAAAAAAAGTAGCATTACAGTTATAGTAACTTTGCACACCCTTGGTAGGTACAAAGCCCTATCCCAGCCTGGTAGGGTTACTGCCACATTTAAGGACAAGTTTATTTGTTTATTTTGGTACAAGGGATAGAACCCAGGCCTATCTTTTTTTCTGTTTGTATTTATTTATTCATTTGTATTTTTAGGGAAGGGACTATTGGGGTTCAGGGTCTCACTACTAGATCAGACTCATAGTGATCTGCCTGTTCACAGCCTCCCAAGAGCTGGGATTACAAGTGCGCACCACCACGCCCAATCTCAATTGGTCTCAGCAGGCCCCTAGGCCTGCTTACAGGTGCTTTAATCTGTTGAGCTATTTAGCCGGCCCTATTTTTATTTTTATTTTTTTAATTTTTTTTATTTTTAAAGTATTTAATACAGGAGCCAGGGAAGTTGGCTCAGTGGAATAAGCACTTCCCTGGCAAGCGCAAGGGCATGAGTTCAATCCCCAGTTCCACCAAAAAAAAAAAAAAAGAAGTATTTAATACAGAGTCTATTGGGTCTCACTATACAGATTGGACTTGTAGTGATCCTCCTGTTTTCAGCCTCCCCAGCACTGAGAACTGAGATTACAGGTGTGCGTCAGCATGCCCAGTCTCAATTGCCTTCTCGGCATGCCCGGGGGCAGGGCCAGCAGGGCATGCTGGGGATGAACCCCGGTCCCTGCATCTGCCTAAACAGGAGCTTTAATCCACTGAACTATCTGGCTGGCCTTATCTTTTTATAAATCTTTTTTTTTTTTTTTTTTTTTTAAGAATCGGGGATTGAACTCAGGCCCTTGCGCTTGCCAGGGAAGCACTTACTTCACTGAGCCACCTCCCCAATTTTTTATATTTTTAAACATTTATTTATTTTGATACAGGGTCTTGCTACTCAGTTCGGACTTGTGGTGATACTCCTGTCTGAGTCTCGCCAGCACTAGGATTACATGCCTAGGCTATCATGTCTAGTTTCAGGGCTGGCATGGCATGCCCAGGGTTACAGGGCCAGCATACCATGTGCTACCAGGGATTGAACTCTGGTCCTTGTAGCCGGGCGTGGTGGCGCATGCCTGTAATCCCAGCACTCGGGAGGCTGAGGCAGGAGGATTGTTGTGAGTTCGAGACCAGCCTGAGCTACAAAGTGAGCTTAAAGCCAGCCTGAACTGCATAGCGAGACCCTGTCTCAAAAAGACAAAAAAAAAAAAAAAAAAAAAGAACTCTGGTCCTTGTGCTTGCCGATCAGGTGCTTAGACTGCCGAGCTAGCTCCCTAGCCCTGTTTGTTATTTTGAGACCAGGTCTCACTATGTAGTCCAGGATGGCCCTGTCAAGATCCCCCTACCTCAGCTTCCTGAGTGATGGGATTAGAAAATGCACCAGAGTACTTGGTGTCTCCTGTCATCACCACCTACCCAGAACTTTTTTAAATCTTTTTTTTTTTTCTTTTCTTTTTTTAATCTTGCAAAACAGAAACTGCAAGTTCGAGAGCAACCTAGGCTACAGAGTGAGCTCAGTGCCAGCCTGAACTGTGTAGCAAGACCCTGTCTCAAAAAGATGGATAGATAGATAGATAGATAGATAGATAGATAGATAGATAGATAGATAGATAGATCAGAAACTCTCTAGCCTTCAAACAAAACTCATTCCCCTTTCCTCTAGCCCCTGGCAACCACTGTTCTCCTTTCTGTCTCTGAATCTGACTGTTCTACCTGTAAAGTTACTGTGGAGTCAGAGTTCTTGTCTTTTTGTGATGGGAGTTTGTCACTTAACATATCCTTAGAGTTGTCACAACTGCCTTCCTTTTTAAGGTTGAAAATTGCCCTGTTGGGTGTAGGTACCGCATTGTGCCTGTCTTATCAGTAGAAATTTGGGTTTTTCTATGTTTTAGCTGTTGCGATTAATACTGCTATAAACATGGCGAACACATTTGTCTTCCAGGGTTTACTTTTGATTCTTTTAATTATGCAAACACTATTACTGGCAGGATGTGGTAGCACACACCTGTAATCCCCAAACTTGGCAGGCTGAGGCAGGAGAAGCGCCGTAAGTTTGAGGCTAGTCTGGGCTACATAGTAAATTCAAGTCCAGCCATCACTATAGACTGAGACCCTGTCTCAAAGCAAAACACAAAACAAAACAACCAAAAACAAAAGAAAGAAAGAAAGAAAGAAAGAAAGAAAGAAAGAAAGAAAGAAAGAAAGAAAGAAAGAAAGAAAGCAAGCAAGCAAGCAAGCAAGCAAGCTGGGGCTATAGCTTAGTGGCACAGCACCTCACTGGCAAGTGCAAGGTCCTGAGTTTGATTTCTGATACTCCCAATCCCCCAAAATAAAGTGAACTACAAGAGCACATACACAGAGTTAAGTCTCAAACATACCCAGGTTTCTCTTGGTTATAGCGGACACCATGGCCTCTGGCCCAGGGCAGCCACCCTACCCTCTCCCCCAGGGGTCCTGGGTTGAGGCCTGGAGAGGCAGTCAGGGCTAGGTTTGAGGCATGCACAGCCAGCTTGGCAGAGGTGCCAAGTGGGCAGGAGGATTCCCGATCACCCTGCAGGTTATGGCTATACCACGCCGCTGACCGACGCAGGCAAGGCCTTCTCCATTGCCTTTGCGCTCCTGGGCGTGCCCACCACCATGCTGCTGCTGACCGCCTCGGCCCAGCGACTGGCACTGCTGCTCACGCATGCTCCCCTGTCTTGGCTGAGTTTGCGTTGGGGCTGGGACCCCCGGCGGGCAGCCCGATGGCATCTGGTGGTCCTGCTGGTGGTCATAACGACCATCTGCTTCCTGGTGCCGGCTGCGGTCTTCGCATACCTCGAGGAGGACTGGAACTTCCTGGATGCTTTCTACTTCTGCTTCATCTCTTTGTCCACCATCGGCCTGGGAGACTACGTGCCTGGGGAGGCCCCGGGCCAGCCCTACCGGGCCCTCTACAAGGTTCTGGTCACAGGTGAGTTGGGGCTGGCTGGGGCCCCTGGGGAGATGGTCATTGCTTTATCCCAGGTGGGTGTCTACTGGGTTCCAAGAGGGACCCAACCCCCAGCCTGGGGATACTGCAGAACTGTACGCCTGCCCTGGGGATCAGAGCTTACATGGACCCCTGCCTCTCTGTGTCCCTGCAGCATACCTTTTCCTGGGCCTGGTTGCCATGGTGCTGGTGCTGCAGACCTTCCACCATGCGTCCAACCTCCACGGTCTCACAGAGCTCATCC
The DNA here is from genome assembly GCA_004027165.1 of Ctenomys sociabilis. Classification (NCBI taxonomy): domain Eukaryota; kingdom Metazoa; phylum Chordata; class Mammalia; order Rodentia; family Ctenomyidae; genus Ctenomys; species Ctenomys sociabilis. The sequence goes on along the minus strand of PVKA01044342.1, from coordinate 3,647 downwards.
TACTGCGTAGCCCATGCCCTGCCAGCCTCCGGGAGGAGGAGGATGACCGGGTGGACATTCTGGACCCTCAGCCAGACCTGCACCAGCAGCTCTCTGCCAGCTCCCACACCGACTATGCCTCCATCCCCAGGTAGCCCAGCGAGTGCTGCAAGGCAGCAGGACCCAGGAATGGAGCTGAGCAGACACAAATGTCCGCACCTGTATTGGGGAGGCAACTGTCTGTCTCATCTCATTTTACAGTGCCAGGCTGGGCTGCTCTCTGGGTCCTCTAGGAACCGGCATGACCCTGGCCATTTCTCTGTCTCCCTTTCCCTCACCTTTGGCCTCCCTGGTGCCCCATTGTTCACACCATTTCCGTCTTCGCTTCTTGGCCTCTCTGTCTCATTCCCTCACGTAGCGGGTTTCTCCCTCATTCGGCCACTCATCAACTGCCGACTCTACCAGGCTCTGGGCCTGGAACTCATTCTGGACCTTCATTTGGCCACCCTGTCTTGGACAAGGGGCTGCTCTTCTCTGAGCCCTGATTTCCTCAGATGTCAGATGGAAGAAACTGGTCATTCATCCAGAGATCCTTCCTTTGTCCTGGCCTTGTGCTAAACAGTGTTGGGGACACAGTAGCAGTGCAGGTAGCCCTGGGCTGTCCTTTCATGGGGCTTACAGAGCAGTCAGTATTCAGACCTGTCCTCAGACAGTGATAGCCCCACATAAGTGAGCCTTCAGGATCAGAGATGCCATAGAGAAGGCACAGGCAGAGTGGCAGGGTTAGGGGAAAGCACAGCCCTCTGGGAGGGCTTCCCAGAGGAAGGGGCAGTTCCACCAAGACCTAGCTGGGTGGCGCATACCTATAATCCCAGCACACTGGGAGGCTGAGGCAGAAGTACAAGGTCAAGGCCAGCCTGTGCAACTTAGTGACTTAGTGAGACCCTGTCTCAAAATTTAAAATAAAAGGCTACACACTGGGGTGTAGCCCCGTGTGAAGCCCAGTGGTTCTGCTCTGGTACTATAAACAAGTTTAACCGAGGCCTGAAATGTGAGATGTGGTCAGGGGAAGCAGTTATGCCTGATTTATTTTTCCTCAGGTGTCTCCAGGGAATAGCACCCACTTGGGGAGCTCTTGGGTGGACCTGGGTGGTAGCATTCTGCTCAGTATCCTGGCAGGCAGGAAGGGGACACAGGACCCCAGCCCAGATCCCAGTAGCTTGGGAAGGCGCTGCCTGCACCGAGCATAGCTCCAACGCAACAGCTGTGCCTGTGTCCTGAGTACTGACTAACTGCATGTGCTACTGGAGCTCAGCGTGGCCTGCCTGTGTTCCCGGATGCCACGCTACCTCTCAGGCTCTTTCTATAAGAGTGACCGCAGGGTGGTGATTACCTGCAAAACCCGATTTTGCAGAGCTCGCCTGCCATGTAATTAGGTGGTGATTTGATCCCTGGTACCACATGCCATGTGGGCTCTGTGCTGGTCTCGAAACTGGGTGTGGTGGCACATGCCTGTAATCCCAGCACTGGGGAGGCTGAGACAGGAGAATCATTATGAGTGTGAAATGCATGGTGAGATATCCTGTATCAAAAATAAACAAATTTTAAAAAAAGGGCAGCCGGGCGTGGTGGCGCATGCCTGTAATCCCAGCACTGGGGAGGCTGAGGCAGGAGGATTGTTGTGAGTTCGAGACCAGCCTGAGCTACAAAGTGAGCTTAAGGCCAGCTTGAATTGCATAGTGAGACCCTGTCTCAAAAAGACAAAAAAAAAAAAAGGGCTTGGGATGTAGCTCAGCTGAAAGGTGAGCTACAATCCCCAGTACTACATAGATAGATAGATAGATAGATAGATAGATAGATAGATAGATAGATAGATAGATAGATAGATCGACCGATCAAAGGGGCATCAGGTGAGGTATTGGATGGTCACTTAAACCACAATGTCAGGGCTCTGCAGGTGATCAAGGCTAGAAACCAAGATGCAGAGATGGCAGGGAGAGAGTGAACAGGACCAGCCATGAGCATGAGGCAAAGGATGCTTGTATTTTGCTGTTTATATCACAGGTTTTGGATTAACAAAACCTTATAGTTTAGAATTTTTTTTGTTTGTTTGTTATTGTTGTTTTTTGGCGGAACTAGGGATTGAACTCAGGCCTTTGCGCTTGACAGGGAAGCACTTATTCCATTGAGCCATCTCCCAGTCCCTGGATTAACAAAAACTTTGACTGGTGCTGGCTGAAAGAAGACAGCTGTTATACTACAGAGCAAGAGAGAGGGAGAGAGAGAAGAGAGGAGAGGAGAGGAGAGGGGAGAGAGAAAAGAAGAGAGGGGAGGGGAGGGGAAGGGAAGAGAGGAGAGCAGAGCAGAGCTCCAGGAACGTTTCTATCCACAGCAATGGCAGTCTTGTGGCTGCAGGCTCCCCTGTCTCTGCTTGGTCACCCTCAGCTGCAGGCTTGGCCCCTATGAGTGTCCTCCTCAAGGTCCCAAGTGGCTGCCACAGATCCAGGCATCACAATGAGACACGATAATGCCTCGCAAGCAGTGACCCTTCAAACTAGGATCTTGGTACCGGAAGTAAGAGTTTCCAAACAAGGCAGAAGAGGAGTGATGGACACAGAAGAACAGGGACACCAGGAAGGTGGAGAGTATTAGTAGCAAGTAAGAATTTTAAGGAGAATCAATGCTGTCAGTTATTGATCAATAGTGATGCAAGGCTGTTCTAATGAGTGATAGAAAATCCTTACATAGGGTTTACTCTGCACCAGGTGTGGTGAAAGCGGTACATTTCACCCTCTCAGAAATCCACTACTTTTTACAGGTGAGGAAAGGGGCCCAGAGAGGGTATGTAACCTGCCCAGAGTCACACAGAAAGTGTAAAATAGGGATTTCGATGGTTTTGTTTGGTACCTTTTCCTACAGGAATTTGGAATACCCAGCATCTACCTCTCTTAGCTTCTTCTTCTTCTTCTTTTTTTTTTTTTTTGTCTTTTTGAGACAGGGTCTCACTATGCAGTTCAGGCTTTCCTTAAGCTCATTTTGTAGCTCAGGCTGGTCTCAACTCACAACAATCCTCCTGCCTCAGCCTCCAGAGTGCTGGGATTACAGGCATGCGCCACCATGCCCGGCTCTCTCTGCTTCTTACCAAGTCATGATTACCAGTCACATGGGTGAAGAGGCAATTGCTTCTCATCTTTGTTTTTTTTTGAGACAAGTTCTCACTGTGTGATCAGTCTGGCTTTGAATTCACTGTTTGTCCAGCCTAGCCTTGAACTTGCAGTCATCCTCCTGCCTGAGCCTCCCCGAGTGCTGGATCGCAAGGTACCAGGGATCAAACTCAGAGCCTCGCGCTAGCCAGGGAAGCACTTATTCCACCGAGCCATCTCCCTGGCCCCCTTGCTTCTCATCTTAAAGGAGGCACCTGTATGCTCTGGCTTCCACCCCTGCCTCCCATTGCTTCTAAATTCCTGTCAAGAAAGAACACTAAGGGCTGGCCAAATAGCTCACTGTATTAAAGTTCCTGCTTAGGCAGACACAGGGGTTGGAGGTTCCATCTCCAGCCTGCAGTGCTGTCCTGCCCCCCCCTGGGGGGGGGAGGGGCGTGCTGAGACGGTGATTGAGACTGGGCATGATGGCGCATGTCTGTAATCCCAGCCCTTGGGAAGCTGAAA
>PVKA01044341.1:0-16111 GCA_004027165.1 Ctenomys sociabilis | reverse complement strand
GTTTGTGATTAGTGGTCTTAGTCTTCCATCAAGTGGAACCAAGGTATCTGCTGGAGCCAGGACCTGGAGAGGACAGGCAAGAGGAAAGAAACCTTTATACTCAGTCCTCTGCTGTTCAGTTAGCTGCAGTGGGACACTGGTAAATCAAATAGATTTAAGTGGTTCATATTGTACAGTGATCTCAATCATGTGTTCATAGGATATATAATGATACATGGGGGTTTAATTGTTTTTTCAGTTTTGTTTTGTCTTTTTGAGACAGGATATTTTTATGTAGTCTAGACTGGTCTTGAATTCATAGACTGGCCTCAAATTTCTGGCAATCTGCCTGCCTCAGCTGGGATTACAGGCATACAGCAGCACACCCAGTAATGACAAGTTTTAAAAAGGTTACCCCAAGTATATCTACAGGATTATCTAGATTACCTTTTTTTTTCTTCTCTTTTCTTTTTGTCTTTTTGAGACAGGTTCTCACTATGTAGTTCAGGCTGGCCTTTAGCTCACTTTGTAGCCCAGGCTATCTCAAACTCAACAGTCTTTCTGCCTCAGCCTTCCAAGTGCTGGAATTATAGGTACATGGCATCATGTTTGGCCTTATATTACATTTTTTAAATGTATATGTGTAGAATGAAGCTAAGGTAACTAGACAAAAATTTAACAATATGCATAAGGAACTATATTTTGTTTTCACATTCCCATGTTTTCCATTTATTCTGCAATGAAAAATGTATGCTCAGAAAATGATACAGGCCATCATGCTGTTTACCAAATCTTTCTCTTTGGGGTTTTGTTTTAATTTTATGTATTTGGCACAGGGTCTCACTTTGCAGCTCAGACTCTTAGTGATCCTTCTGTTTCAACCTCCACAGTGCTGGAATTATAGATGTGTACCACCATACCTGATCTTGGTGGTGGCTCAGCGTGCCCAATGTGGGGCTAGCATGGCATGTGGTACCCAGGATCAAACCTAGGCAGGCACTTTGACCACTGAGCTATCTCTGCTGCCCTGTCTTTTGGTATTAGTTTATTTATTTTTTATTTCTTGTACTGGGGACCAAACTCAGGACTCTGTGTTTGCGAATCAGGCACTTATGCCAATGAACTATCTTCCCTGGCTCTGTCTTTTGATTTTTAATACTATAAAGCTATTTACGTATTTAGGATCAACTGAAAGAAAATAATCATTTTCCATGATCGATCATTTCAACTTTTACTTAAATTTTCCCTTTAATTCAGATTGGCCCAAGAAAGAGAAGAAGCAAAAGCAGAGAAAGAAAAATCAACAGCAGGCAACAGCAGCTTGTTGGAAAAGATGAGAGGAGTAGATTTCCATATGAAAGCTGTGCCAGGAACAGAAGTACCAGGACACAAGGTGAGTCTCCTCTGATAGCCTGGGCCAGCCCAGGAACTGACATGTGAGACCATATCCTTTGGTATCTTGTCTAATGCTAGTTGCTTTTCCCCTCTTGCTTTGAAGTAGTTAATATAGATACCACTTTATCATTTTCAAAGTGTATGTGTAATTTAGATAAGCATAGTTCCTTGTCACTGTAAAAGAAATGATAAAAAAGTCAAAACCCAGACAGATGCAGTCTATTAAGGAATATAGGTATGACAAGCACAAATCATCCGGAGTTTGTCTTTTTTTTTTTGGCAGAATCAGGGATTGAACTCGGGCCTTTGCACTTGTCAGGGAAGAACTTATTCCACTGAGACATCTCCCTGGCTAGCTGGTGTTTTTTATGTGATATCCTCCATGCTATTTTTGGAATTCACAGTTTCCTAAATTACCTTCTCTTTTTCCTTTTCTCTCACTTTTTCTCATTGATAAATATTTTTTCATTGATACATAGCTAGGTCCTACAGTAATAATGGCTCACTTGAGTTCAGCTTTATATTAAAACTATGTTTGTATATTGTTACTTTGCTTCTATTTGTGATATATACTATATATTCTAAATACACCTTTTTTTCCTCTCTCTCTAGAATTGGGTTGTCAGTAAATTTGGAAGAGTCTTACCTGTTCTTCACCTTAAGAATCAACATAAACGTAAAATATCCTTTGCAATAAGCCTCTCAGTATCATTTATCAGTCTGATAGATACTTGCAAAATACATTTATAATTACATTGATCAATACATTGTTGGATATTGATTTAAAAGTGTTTTTGTTCCCACTTCTTTGGCAAAATTATCATATAAAACAATTATTTTTAGAGAATTATGAGGCAATGTCATGAAGTTTTTACATAATTAAGAAATATGAATTAAGAAGCATGGTGAGGGGCTGGGTAAATAGCTCAGTGGTTTAAGCACCTGTCTGGCAAGTGCAAGGACCTGGGTTTGATCCCTGGTACCACATGTCATGTTGGTTCTGCACCATACCGGCCACTGAAACCAGCCATGGTGGCACATCCCTGTGATTGCAGCCCTGGAGAGGCTGAGACAGAAGGATCACTGTGAGTCCAAGCTGTGTAGCAAGACCCTGTACCAAATAAATTAAAAAAAAAAGATGAATGCCAATGAAGCAGTTTTATTTATGATATATATCGTGTTGCATATTAATTCACAGTTGCCAGTGGATCTGTAAAGGGATGAAAGAACAAGGGCTCATTGTAAAAGAAGGCTTTAGAGGAACTGAGAAGACTTTCAAGTTACTTGAAAAGTAACTAGGAAGTAGCTAAGAATGGCAGCCTAAACTTGTAGTCCCAGCACTGTGGGAGGGCAAAACAAGAGGATCTCAACCTTGAGCCCAGACTGGGAAGCTCAGCAAGACCTTATTACAAAGCAAACATTAAAAAGGGCTTGTGTTATAGCCCACTATAAAGGCCTGGGGTTCAATCTATGGTCCCAGATATGCCCCCCTTTTGCCCCACCAAAAAAGTAGCAAGTGGCTCTAGAAAGCGGGAAATGGAAAATATTACACAAAAGTATGCGGGCCATCAGGAAAATCATGGGCAAAGAAATGTGTTGAGAGGTAGTTTTGAGACTAGGCAAATTCTCATCCCGGTTCAGTGAGATCATAGACATAGTCTGAGACCTTGAAGTGGTGTTATCATGGCCGCCTATGTAGAGGGCACATATATATTATCAGAGGATTTAGTATAATGTCTATGCACACTCTTAAGTAAGTTCTGCCAAATGATGGTGGTTTTAACTCTGGAAATGTCGTAGTTTGATTTCATCAACTGAACGATTACTAGAGAAGTCCTCATTTGATAATCTTGGTAAGAAATTAGGAGTAAGATGAAGTAAATGGCTTGCTTCAGATTAAACACTTATTTTTCTACCAGACTGCTGCATTTCCCTAACTATTGTGTTTTTGCTTAGTTCCTTGACTCTGGGGAACATCATGAAATATGATCCATCAAAATACTGCCACAACCTAAAGAAGATAGGGGAGGATTTTACAAATATCATTCCTGTAACTAGCCTCACTTGGGAATTGGAAGGAGGCAATGACCCAATGAGTAAGAAGCGGCGAGGAGAGTTCTCTGATTTTCATGATACTGTCAAGAAGATCAGGAAAGTACAGAAGGGCCAGAATTCCACTGAGAGCCCAAGGACCAATTGGGTTTTGCAGAGTGCTGTATCACTACAGCAACAAGCTGTACAAAAAACACCTTGTGAATCCATTATTTTTTCTAAATCACACCCTGTTCCGGATTCTGATAGTCAAAAACTTAAAAATATACTTTGTCAGACTTCTAACTTGGAAGCTGTCATGAAGATAAATAGCATCTCTGATGACGATATTGATTCTGAAGATGAGTTAAGAATGATGATTGCAAAAGAGGAACAGTTACAGAGAACCTCATGGTCCTCCATCAGTGAATCTGAAAATGATTCTTTTGAAGTTGTAAGAAATGATTTCAAATCAGATGTTCATGAACTTCATTCTTTATCCAGTCTATGTATGAATAATGTCTCTTGCATTGTTAGTGACAATATTATGGGAAATGGTTGTGAGTATGATTCAGGGGATACAGATGAAATCATTGCAATGAAAAAAAACATCAGTAAAGTAAAAAACAATACAGAATTTTCTCAAGCAGAAAAACCTCTAAGCAAAAAATCTTTCCAAAAGAAAGTGCTTTCAAATCATTGTAGTAAAGTACAAAGAAGAAGAAACAAAGAATCAGCTCTTAGTCATGGAGTAAAGCCTCTTCTTAATCATAAATATCCAACTGATTCCAGCAGCAGTGACAATGATGCATCTGAAGAAGATGAATACTATCAAATACATAATGAAAAACTGTCCCCGAATTAATCTCAGTTTAAGTGATTTGGAACAGCTGGTAGGCAGTAATCCTGAGGCTCCAGAAGATACCGAGAGTGGTGACCCACAAACCACCACAAGCTGCAAGACTGTCCATGGCATCCTCCCAGGCAAACGGTGCATTTGTTCTGAGGAAATTCTGGCTTCCCTTTTAGAGGAAGAAAACACTGATAGTAAACAGAAACCAAAGGAAGATAAGAAAAAGCCAAAATTTCAGGCCTTTAAGGGAATAGGCTGTCTCTATGGAAAGGAATCAGTGAAAAAGACCTTGAATATTGCCTCAGGTAATATTAGTGAAGAACAAAATTCCTTGAAACATGGGGATTCCAGTAGCATCCGAATAGAAAATGGGCTGCCACGTGCTAATGGTCCACCAAGCAAACTAACTACATGGCAACATACAGAGAAGACAAATCACACAAACCACATTCAGCTTCAAAAACAGTTTATTTGTGAAACTCAAGGGCACAGGGTGGTATCAGGATATTCAGACAAGGGAAGTGGAAATCTTACTTCTAGTCTCTTGCCATTAAAAGGTAAGAAATCCTTAAGTTTTGGTTCAAAGATTCACAAGATAGGGCTTGGTAGAGATGGTTGCCAGGATACCCAACAGAGCGAAGAGGAAGAGGAGTCTGATTCCAGCAGCCTTGTGTCTCATGGGAAGCCACCGAAGCACTCTCCCAGAGAAGATGCCCAGGAGAGCACCGTTGACTTTGCGCTTTCTGTTAGGAACTCATTAAGTGTGGATGCTCAGGCTGAGCCTGCTGAAGATAATCAGAAGCGTTTGGCAGCCTTGGAGGCAAGGCAGAAGGCAAAAGAAGCACAAAAGAAGCTGGTACACAACGCACTGGCAAATTTAGTAAGTATGTTTTCAATACATGGGTTTTATAGAAACACTTTTAAAAGAAAAAATAAGCAAAATTTCATAACAAGATAATAGAATGACAATAGAGGGCCAGGGCTATAGCTCAGTACACTTACCTAATAAATACAAGATCTTCAGTTCAAACCCAAAACCAAAAGAAGCTAATACATTGCATTTTACTATCATTAAAGTATCTGGAGTACAAAATGGAAGTAAGAACACACCTAATTAAAAATCTAGGTTTTCCTTTTCATGAGAGTGCCTCCTTAGAGCTCATTGTTTTCTCAGTGTTAACCACTTGGCAGGTTTTGTGTCCTTGAGTTAGAAGCTTCAGTCATCCTAAATATTTAGAACATTCCAAAGGAAATTAAGTTGCACTCTTAGTATTTATAGAAAACATTTAAAATTTATTTAAGGTCTAGGAATGTGGCTTGGAGGTAACATCAGTTATCTAGCATGCACCCAGCTGTGGGTTTCTCATCACATGGCACAAATATCCCCAGAAGTTTCATTTTTATCTTTTATTCCCTTTGTTTTTCTAAGTTTTGAGACATAGCATCACTAAGTTTCTCAGGTTGGCCTCAAATTTGAAGTCCTTCTGCCTTCACCTCCAAGTAGTATCTTGTTTATTTTCATTCAGAAACTTTTAATAGGTATAATGACTTCAAAATGATTTGTATGCTGCCAGAGCTTGTCGATATTTGCTGTGATGATCCTCTGTACTTTGCTCTAATAGTCTACCTTTACATGCTAGATTCACAGACAGATGATGATCTGCCTTTCATGCTGCTATTTTGTTCATAGTGTGGTGAGCAGAAGTTCATAATTTGATCCAGCAGGTGAAGAGATAAGTAGGAATTAGTGGCAAACAATCAGGAAAGAGGAAGAAAGATATTCCAAGAGAGGGTAGCAGTTTGTTCAAAAGTCAACATTTTTAGTAAGACAGAGATTTGTAAGATATGAGATAGCAAGAAATGAGGCAGAGTGATAAATAGAGATAATGTGGAAGTTGGACTTCATTCTTAAGATTGTGGAAAAACTGAAAAATTTTAAGCATTGACGGTTACCTATTTATATTTTAGAACAGGAGTTGGGAAACTACAGCTCTTGAGTCTGTGGTTTGTTTATGTACTGCCCATCAAGCTTAGAAAGTTTTTTAAATACAGGACAGAGTCTATATGTGGCCCACAAAATCTACAGCATTTATACTTTGGTCCTTTAAATGAAAATTTGTTAGCCTTTATTTGGGAAAGATCTTTTCAGTCCACTATGAAAATGAATTGAATAGTTCAAATCTAGAGACAGACTGGGAGCTAGAGAGCCAAAACTAAGGCAGCAGTGGTGAGAATAGATTTAAAGATACCAAGAAGGCCGGGTATGGTAGCACATGCCTATAATCCCAACACTTGAAAGGCTGAAGCAGGAGAATCACCATGAGTTCGAGGCCAACCTAGACTATGTAATGAATTCAACACCAACCTAAACTATGTAGTAAGATCCTGTCTCAAAAACAAAAAAATTGGATTGAGAGAACTTGGATATAGAAAAAAAGAAGTCCAAAGTTTGGTCTTGGACAAATAGCAGATGATAATGGCATTCACTAAATAAGAATGGAAAGGAGAAGTAGTGGAGGAAGGAAATGATGGGACTGGACATACTTCTTTATCAGGTCGGGTTGTCTTAACATTGTGGTGCTTCTAATGGCTTCCCTAGGATGGACCTCCACAGAACAAGCCAACACACATCGTATTTGGTTCTGATAGTGAAAGTGAAATCGAGGAGACATCCACTCAGGAGCAAAATGTGCCAGGAGAGGAGCTGATTAAAGTAAGATGTACCAGATGTCCCTGTAGACCTGAGTCTGCTTTGCATATCCACATCTCATCTGTTGCATTCTACAACCTGCATAAAATGACCAATGAAACCTAAAATCCTCCTGGGAGTTATACTGAGACCCAGGTTTGCCCAAGCTACTGCACACTGAGATAGAGATCTTAGCCCACATAAACTTTTTTTTTTTTAACTCATTTTTTCTACATAATCTGTAAAGTCACATCAATATTAGTACAAGAAGACAGAGACTCTTGTGTGTAGTAACTACCCCCCAACTCCAGCTGGTATTGGAAAGTCCATGAGAGCCAATTAGCCCTGCTTGAGTCAAGAGTTTCTATCCAGTCTACCACCTGCTTGTTCTTATTATATTTATCTGGATTGTTTTTAAATATGGTGAGACTTCATTATGAAATGCTGGTTGCCTCAGTTAATAAAATGTTTCTCTTTTCATGTATATGCCAGGAATCCATAGCTAAAGCATCTGGGAAGCTGTTTGACAGTGACAAAGAAGAAGAGTCAGATTCTGAGGATGACAGTGACAGGTTTAAAATTAAACCTCAGTTTGAGGGCAGAGCTGGACAAAAGGTTCGTGAACACTAAAAACTGAAGAACTCATAGAATGTCCTAGTTTTCCATAGTTTGTAAATCTAAGTAAATGTAAGCAGATTGGGGCCTGCATTATAAGGGCTTTGTATTTCTTTGGGGAGAGACTCCTCTTGACTTCAAGTTGGCTCAAGAGTTATACAGATGTTACCAATGTGAATTTCAGGGCAAGTCCTTTTTAAAAGCAGTTTCCTGGGAGTGTGGTTGTCAATTGTATTTACTTTTTGCCTGTGTAGCTCATGGATTTGCAGTTGCACTTGGGCAGTGATGACAGATTCCGCATGGACTCGAGATTTTTAGAGAGTGACAGTGAAGAGCAGGAAGGTAAGTGTGAAGGGTCTTGATGTCAGAACTAGCAGTGTGAGAAATCTTCATTAAACATATGAAGAAACTAACTCTGAGTCTTCAGAGTTTGTAATAAGATGTTTTTGGTTAACATTTCTTAAGTTCATTTCATAAATATATAATTCCTTGAAGCTGCCCAATAGGACAGGAACAGACAGCATCCACCAAACATTCAGTTTCTTATGTTTCATTCCTGGCAGGAGAGAGAGAGGCAAGGACCTTAGCAGTTCTTCTTGGTAGTGTGGCCAGTTCTGGTGGAGACTAAAGGATAGTTAAGTTCTCCTTGGCTTTCTAATGAGAAGATTCTCTGTCTTCCACTGGAGTACATGCTGAGTGCATGCTTTTTAAAAAGCAGTATACCACTGAATGCCATTCTATATATATATATATCTGAGGAATGATGCTATTAGAAGTATCCTAATTCTACTTCCTATGGCATTTTTCCCAACTGTGCCTCCAAATTATCTATAAAACTTTACCTCCTGTCAGGTGTGGTACATACCTGTTATCCCAGCACTCAGGCTGAAGTAGGAAGACTACAACAGGTTCAGGGCCAGCATGGACTATACACTGACACTTTGTTTCCCCACACACACCCCAAAGAAAAGGTTGAAAAAAAAAGGCAGTTTTATTTACAACCACCTGGAATAACCTCTCCCCAAATCCTTCTAATCACAGAACCTCTATTCTTGTTCTCCTAGTGTTCTTTTTTTTTTTCTCCTTCCTAGGTTCATCTAATTTACATCTTAATCCTCACCTCCTTTGTAATTCCTGACACCCTCTTAGATAGTTTCTGATGAGTATTGGTGAGTATTATCATCAGTATTCTAGATTTTGGCAAGCCAAGGTTCAAAGGGCCTTATAGTAAGTTTTTCCTGGTCCTCACCAGCTTATGTTTCTAACCCAACACTTGACTTCAGATCTTCCACTCAGAATCCCATGTGGAAAGCACAAGGATGAGTGGAATCTCAAGAACACTGTATCTTGCACTATATTAAGTTAAACCTGGGGATTACTTCTTTACCTCCCATCTCTCTTGTCTGTTTCAAAGCCAAGAACAACCAAGATCAGTGCAGTGGCGTTTTTCCGGATGGCTCCTCTGTTGTCTTTTCCTTTCCAACTTTTCTATGTTTTTCTTTCCCAATTTCTGAGCACAATTTTTTTGTCTTATCCCACAATTAAGGAGTACAGCCAGGCTACATCATATCCTGTTCTTCTTACTGTTTTTTTTTTTTTTTTTTTTTTTTTTTTTTTTTTTTTTTTTTTTTTTGTCTTTTTGAGACAGGGTCTCACTATGCAGTTCAGGCTGGCCTTAAGCTCACTTTGTGGCTCAGGCTGGTCTCGAACTCACAACAATCCTCCTGCCTCAGCCTCCCGAGTGCTGGGATTACAGGCCTGTACCATCTTCTTATTGTTGTATTCTGCTTCAATAATGATTACTATTACCTTAAAATTAAGGTTGCTGGTTTTGGAAGCTAAATTTGTTGAATATTAGCATTTTCATGTTTTAACCTAGTATAATATGAATCTTGGCACTTTGTCCATTTTGTGTATGTGTTTCCTTTGTTTGCTATGTGCCTCCTCCCACTTCTGGGGATCTAGTCTGCCTTTTCTGCCTCATCCTCCACATGGAGTATAAAATGTGTTTTGATCCAATTGAATACAGTCTCTACCTCCTTTAAGCCCCTAGAAATTATTGGGGCTTCTCTTTAAAACCTTAAATAAGCATTTTATTCTAGTTTCTGTTGTTCACTTTCTGCAGTAAGTTAAGGCTTTTAAAAGTTCAGGTTTCTTTCATGTATCTATTATTCAAACTAACTTTATACTCTTGATATTTGTCTACTTTGAGTGGTTGAGAGTAGCAGCTTAGGAAGTTGTATAATGCCTTAACAATTACAGAATGTGGCTTTTTTTTCTGCAATACAGTGTTCACTTATCAAATTAACAGTAAGTTTGTCTTTCCCAATCCTTAACATTTTTTTCCATGTAATCTACCTTTTTGTATTTTTCTTTTTGCTTTGTCTTTTGAGAGAGGGTTTCACTTTGCATTTCAGGCTGGCTTTGAATTCATAGTGTAGCCCTCAAACTCACATTCATCCTCCTGCCTCAGCCTCACAAGTGCTGGGATCACAGTTATGCACCACCACACCCAGCCTAGAGTGTATTTTTTTAATGTCAAAAACATCAATGTCTATGATCACCTTAGTTTTATTTTTATTATTTTTTATTTATGTATTTAATACAGGGTCTCACTACACAGATCAGACTCACGGTGATCCTCCTATTTTCAGCCTCTCAAATGCTGGGATTACAGGCATGTATCACCATGCCCAGTCTCAGTCACAGTCTCAGTGCACCCAGGGGGCAGGGCCAGTACAGCATGCCAGGGATTGAACCTGGTCCCTTTAGTCTGCTGAGCGATCTAGCTGGCCCTACGTTAGTTTTATAATTAACATCTTGGTATATTTAATCTTACTGTTAACATTTTAGGTTTGGTACAAAAGTCATTAAATCCAAATCTCATTTTCATAATTACAAATAAAACTGAGATATTTTATTTGTTTTGTTTTGTTTTTGTCTTTTTGAGACAGGGTCTCACTATGCAGTTCAGGCTGGCCTTAAGCTCACTTTGTAGCTCAGGCTGGCCTTGAACTCACAACAATCCTCCTGCCTCAGCCTCCCAAGTGCTGGGATTACAGGCCTGCGCCACCACGCCCAGCTCGACATTTTATTTGTGGTTGTAATTTTTTTTAGTTTGCTGTACTATGAAGTCTTACGCATGGAAAGTTAGTGAAATGAAATCAGACTTTCCTCTTAATATACTCTAGATATGTTTAGGTGGGTGTTTGAAGTATTGGGTAATTAACATTTTTCACATTATGTTCATCAAAAAACACTCATTATTTTATTTCCTAAAGAGCTTAATGAAAAAACGGTTGAGGAAGAAGAGCTTGTTACAGAAAAAAAGAAAGCTCTGAGTGTTATGCAAAGTGTTTTGAACATCGACTTAAACAACACTACAAGCAAAGGACCAGTAGCTGCTAAGCAATTTAAGTATGATTTATCTTCTATCCCATTCTACTGTATTTTCCTTTGCTGCACATACGTTCTTTGACTGAGTGAAGGTAGGTCATTTATTTTATTCTTTTTTGTCATCCTGCAGATTGATCTCAGGGCTTTTCATAAGTGCTAGGCATCATTGCTTTACTGAGGTATAACCTTACTTGTTCTGTTCTGTTCTGTTTTGTTTTGTTCTGTTTTGTTCTGTTTTGTTTGTGGCCTGCTCATCCCATCCTGGGGATGGGATTTGCATGGCATGTTGTGCTAGGGATCTAACCATGGTCCCTGCGCACTTGCCTAAGTTTGTGTATGCAGGCACTTTAAACTGCTAAACTATCTATCCAATCTAGCCTTACTTTTGCTGGGCCATTTTTGGCCCAGCAGAGCAGTTGTCATCATCTATCGGATTCTTTAAAATATTATTACCTTTCAAAAATCTAATCATAGGGCCGGGGAGATGGTTCAGTAGAATAAGGGCTTCCCTGGCAAGGGCAAGGGTCTGAGTTCAATCTCTAGTTATACAAAAAAAAAAAAAAAAAGCATTATTCTTCTTTTTACTTATTTTTATATACATAGATATCATACCAGCATTACTTCCATTAGTGAAACAACTGAAAAGCATTGTAAATATTAACTCCAAAAGTTACTATTATGGAATATTTCAAGCATATAACTTAGACTAGTGTAATAAAACTTCAGTATACAACCTGAGATCGCCCAACAGAACCAGGCATGGTAGAACGCACCTGTAAGCCCAGTACTTGAGAGGCTGAAGCAGGAGGATCGTAGTAAGTTCAAGACCAGCCTGGGCTACAAAGTGCAACTCCATCTCAAAAAAGTGAAGAAAAAAAAAACATCAACACATAACTACTTTTCCGCTAGATACTATATTTATTGGCCATTTGTATTTCTTCTGTGTACTCATGTCGGTTGCCTTTTTGTTTTTTTTTTGGGGGGGTGGGGGGACTGAGGATTGAACTCAGGACCTTGCACTTGCCAGGGAAGCACTTATTCCACTGAGCCATCTCCCCAGTGCCCTGTTGCCTGTATTTTTATTGGTCTCTTATTTGGTAAGATCTAATTCTAGATATTAATCCTCTGAGGAGATGCTGGCAAGTTTTCCTCATTCTGTAGGTTGTCTCTTCACTTTTTTTTTTTTTTTTTTTGGTGGAACCAGGGATTGAACTCAGGCCCTTGCCCTTGCCAGGGAAGCGCTTATTCCACTGAACCATCTCCCCAGCCCTTCCCACTAGATACTATATTATTTTATCCATATATATTTTTAGTATGCTTGGAATTATTTTTAAGGTTAACAGAAGACAGGAAAACTCAAACCCTGATACTTTAAGATACTGTTTCTAACTGGAGACTTTAAAGGTAAATGGGTACAATTTGAGACCATACTGGTAAGTAAAATAAGCCAGAAAAAGCATTAGATTATCTCCCTAGTGTGAGAAGCTGAATGAATAAACGTTACCCAACATGTACAGTAGTTACTGTAAAATGGGAAGAAACTTCAAAAGGAAAGAGGAACTGAGTTGTAGGAAGGAAGAAAGGAAAGGAAAAGCCTTCCATAATATATGTATAAAAGATATATTATTTTTTCTTAGTTCATTGAAAAGAAAGGTTTGTGCTAATGCTGTTTGGACAATTAAATGCTGATATGTTGTATTGTAAAGCTAACAGTGAGCAATGTATTAATGATTGTCACCCTCCTATTATCTCACTTTGAAATTTTTTTTTGTCTTTAAAATAAAAAAAAAGTTGGGCGTGGTGGCACATGCCTGTAATCCCAGCACTCTGGAGGCTGAGGCAGGAGGATTGTTGTGAGTTCAAGACCAGCCTGAAATGCATAGTGAGACCCTGTCTCAAAATGACTAAATAAATAAATAAGATAAAATTTTAAAAAAGCCCTTGGAAATGGCAAGAAAAAAATATTATTTCTAACAAGAGTAATATTCTTTAATATCATTTACCTTCGTTTTTCCCCTCAAAATTTGCTATTAAGTTTTGATCTGTGGTTTTGATTTCTTTTCCAACATTTATTTTTTTCTTCTTAATGTCATAGGGACATCATACGTTATGATCCAACCAGGCATGACCACATCACTTATGAAAGAAGAAAAGATGACAAACCAAAAGAAAGGTAAATCAGGCTGTCTTTTACCTTACAGTTCTGCTAAGTTGTTGAGAGATAATGCCTTAAAGTTTCATAGAAGAAATTTTGTGTAAATAACTGAATATTAGCACAGTCTACAACTTTCTTTTTCTGTCTACAATCTTAAAGCTGCCTGTGAAGCATGAGGTCCTGAGTTTGATTCTCATAACAATACAAAAACAAAATCTTAAAGCCTTATGTTTTATTAATTAATTAATTTATTTATTTTTGTGGTACCAGGGATTGAACTCAGAACCTTGTACTTGCCAGGCAGGCACTTATTCTGCTCAGCTATCTCCCCGACCCGTTATGTTTTATTGTTAAACCAAGGTAGATTGATTTTTTTTCCATAACAGGCCATATAGGAAATATTACACACTTTGTCTGCCCGACAACCTGCATTATCATTCCCCTTCATCGCAGAATATAAGAAAAGTATATTCTAATAGAAGTATCAGTACATGCTGAAATTTGCCATTTAAGTGTTCACATTTCATGAAATATCTTTATTTTCCCCCTTTCATGTCATACTATAAAAAATTATACTTGATATGCAGTTGAGACAGACAGCATCAAAACAAAAAAAGAGCATTATGGACTTGTCTCATGGGCCACAGTTTGTTTTTTTTGTGTGGAACCAGGGATTGAACTCAGGCCCTTGAGCTTGCCAGGGAAGCACTTATTCCACTGAGCCATCTCCCCAACCCGATGGGCCACAGTTTGCTAGCTCCTGCTTTAGGTTATGTTTTCCTGAGAGGGTGATGGAGTCAGTCTTTGCTTAAAAGTCATTCTTTAAATTACGTATCATTTGCCTTCTGGAGGATTAGGCATCTTCAAAACCATAAGGTTTTGGTTGCTTTTAATTTCTCTTTAACTACAGTTTCTTCTCTCATTTTATTATGAGCAGTGAAAAGTAAACAGGCAGATATTTTCTACATTTTCCTGGATATGTGCTTAGCTAGACCACCCAGATAATTAGCCCACTAGTACAGGTACTAGTCATCTTTCTGCCACATGACATGGATTCCCTTTCTCCCAATTTCCAGTCATGCTAACCTGCATTCTCCCAAAGTTCATGTAGTTTCTACTGGCAGTTTCCTCAAGATCTGTTAAGTTTTTGCTATGCCCTTGGTGTCAGTTACATGCTATCACATCTATCTAGCCTCTTCATTAAAATAGTTTACTACTCCCCCCACACACACAAGGAATGAGCAAGTTAACTTGTATCTTTTCACAGATGTCAGGCATTTCTGAATGACCTGGAACTGCCTTTATGAACACTACTTTTTAATCCAGCTCAGCTTCAGAGGAAACTAGCCAGTTTGTTTTATTTTATGAAATATGAAGTTTCTTTCTTGGATATGGTCTGTAGGTTATGTAAAACATTGTTTATTTACATTGTAGGTAATTCATAACTTCTTGCCTGTCATAGAAGGGATACTAGTAAGAAGAAGGATTTTAATTTGTGTGCATGGCATTGAACCTCAGAAACACTGTACTACTGAGCTATATCCCCAGCCATTTTTCCTTTTTTTTTTTGTCTTTTTTTTTTTTTTTTTTGTCTTTTTGAGACAAGGTCTCACCATGCAGTTCAGGCTGGCCTTAAGCTGACTCTGTAGCTCAGGCTGGTCTTGAACTTACGATAATCCTCCTGCCTCAGCCTCCCGAGTGCTTCCTTTTTTTTTTTATTTTTTTTTTATTTTTAGGGTAGGGTCTACAAGGTGTTCAAGGTCTCACTACTAAATCGGACTTGTGATTCTCCTGTTCACAGCCTTGCAAGTGCTGGGATTACGAGTGTGCGACCCCATGCCCAGTCTCAATTGCCATCTCAGCATGACCTGGGGGTTGGGGCCAACACAGCAAGCCAGGGGATCGAACCCCGGCCCCTGCGCCATACTTTAATCTGCTGAGCTATTTAGCTGGCCCTTTTTTTCTTTTGAGCCAAGGTCTCACTAAGTATTTTTCTCTGAGGTCAAAAAGAAAGCGCATATTCATTCCTAAATATAGAGTAGAATTATAACAACATAAAAATTTCATTCCAAAAGAAGCTAGATGTAGCACACTTGCATTTTTTTTTTTTTTTCTAAAACCAAATAGTTTTATTTACATCACTTTCTAAAATTCACACTTTTCAAACTTAAAATGATCTTAGAGGTCAGGTTGATTTTGCAGATGAGGAAGCTTCATGGTTTCAGTGTAATTTCCTGTTTTTTATTTTTTGGACAGGGTTTGGCTGTGTAGTCCAGGATGGACTTGAACTCAACTGTGTAGCCCAGGCTGGCCTTAAACTCACAGAGATCCTCCTACCTCAGGCGCTTGAGTACTGGGATTACAAGCATGTATCACCAAGTTCAGCTCAGTGTAATTTCTGAAATGTAGTTTAGAAAATAAGAGAAGAATGTGCTTTATATTTAGTGTTTGAATGTTTGCAGTAGTTTCATGTTTTAAAAAAAGCTCACTGGTCAGGATTATATGTGGATATTCTTAGTTGAAAGGATGAGGGTGCAGGGAAATAGGTCAGTAGAATAAGAAGTTGCCTGGCAAGCAGAAGTTCAATCCTGGGTTCCGCAGGGAAAAAATAAAAAGAAAGAATCGAAGTCAAGTTATCCAAGGAATTTACCTTTCTTGAATTTTATATGTCATTTTATATGTCATTCCAGCAAAGCAAAACGGAAGAAAAAAAGGGAGGAAGCTGAGAAGCTCCCTGAAGTGTCTAGAGATACGTATTATGACATCGCTATGGACTTGAAAGAAATATTCCAAGCTACAAAAGATACCAGTCAAAAGGAAGAGGATGTATCCCAGCACAAGGCCTGTGGTGGAGAGGAGGTGGAAGAAGTCCATAGTGCCACAGTCCTGATGAGTGAGGCTGAGCAGTCCAGAGAGTTTATGTTCTCTTTTTTTGATTCAGACTCTAAAGATATAAAAGAAGGTACTTTTCTTTTTGTCCCATTCATTGAAATTAATA
>PVKA01044340.1:0-16233 GCA_004027165.1 Ctenomys sociabilis | reverse complement strand
AAATAATTATTGAATCTTTGATATAATTCAGCTACATAAAAACCTGTAAATATAATATCATGTATGCACCTTGTACAATACCAAAATGTTATGAAAACAGTTTGCAATGTATTATTTCATCGACTCTGTATGGTTATGGTGTTTTGAAACTGTCTGATTGACATTTGTATTTCAATAAAATAAAAATAAATGGAAAAAATAAAAAAATAAAATAAAATAAAAATAAAAAAGTAAACAAAAAAAAAAACTAAAAAAAAAAAAAAAAAAAAAAAAAAAAAAAAAAATAGTATGGTACTAGGGGAGAAAACCAGAGGGCTAAATGAAATAGATAAGAAGATACACTAACAACTCCAAACTCAGGTCAGTCCCATTACCTTTGGCAAAGCCAAATACCTTCACTGGAAGTATGATAGCCTTTTTTTTAAAAATGGAGCTGGAAAAACTGGTTTTTCACATGCCAAAGATTAAACCTAGACCCATATGTCTCACTAAACTGAAATTCAAACCGCTCAAAGTTCTACCTAAAAACAGAAATAGAACTATGGATATAGCTCAGTGACACAGAGCCTGCCTGGCAAGTACAAGGTCCTGAGTTCAATTCTCAGTACAGAAAGAAAAAGAAAAGAAACACCAGGTCTTGGCCAGCCAAATAGCTCAGTGGATTAAAGCACCTGCTTAAGCAAACCCAGGGGCCAGGAGTTCAATCCTGGGATCCTGAGGCTTGTCATGCCAGCCCTGCCCCTGGAGCACGCTGAGACAGCAACTGAGACTGGGCATGATGGCCCAAGCATATAATCCCAGCACTTGGGAGGCTGTAAAGAGGAGAATCACTATGAGTTTGATCTACTCAGTGAGATCCTGCACACCATGTACACCTTTTCCTAAATACAAAAAAAAACAAACAAACAAAAAAAAAACACTAAATCTGCTAGAAGACAGAGTAGGTATGAAACTTGAAGACACAGGTATAGGCAAAGACTGTATGAACAAAACCGGATCACATAGGAAATATCACAAAGAATCAATAATTCATATATCATCTTCAAAGCTTTTTCAGAGCAAAAGAAACCACCAAAAGAGTGAAGACATCCCACAATATGAGGGAAATTTTTTTCCAGCTATTCCTAATGGGACTAATATCTAGACTATATAAAGGACTCAAAAAAAAAAAAAAATCAACAAATTTAAACACCCAATCAAAAACTGGGCATCTAAGAGGAATAGGTATTTCTCTAGAAATAGAAATATCAAATATAAAAAAAAAAAAGCTCAACATCACTAGTCTTTTGAGAGATGTGAATTAATGCTGAGATGCCATCTCATTTCAAAAAGAAAAGCTAGTAACAAGAAATCACTAAAAAATGCTGGCAGGGCTGTGAAAGAACAGGAACCCTCCTGCATGTTGGTGTGAGCATAGATTGATGCAACTACTGTGAAAATCAGTGTGCTGTCTTTAAAAAAAAGCTAAGGTTCCATTCAACCCATGTATTCACCTCCTTGGCAACTTCCTGGGGGGGGGGGGGATATCAAACACAGCAACATATACACACCTAAACCTGACGTAAAATTGGTAGCTTCATAGAAATCTTCAATGACCATTTAAATAAGGGTTCATCTAATATATTTTATATAGTCCTGCATAACTATCACTTTATGAGAGCTCTTTATTGTTCATCCAGGAGCATACTGCAACTTCTATTGCCTTTTGAATTATGCTTTGTTATTTCCTATATGCTACGTCTGGAGGTATTAAAATATTTCAAGTTTGTGTAACTAGAAAATATTTTATTTTACTTTTAGTTTTCAAACATGTTTGCTAAGTATAAAATTCAAAGAGGACAGATTTTTTTTTTCTTTCAGTCCTTTATCTAGTTTCTTACATACTTGGTCCTTTTTCTTTCTTTCTAATGTGGAATAAGATGCTATTTAATTTTGTTCTTCCATAGCTAGTTTTTATGTATATGCTTTAATCATTTTTTTCTTTATAAGTTTTGGACGATTTCATTTTTGTGTATCTTGGTATGATTTTAAATTTCTTGTGCAAAAGGTTCATTTTTCTTAGAAATGTGGTATTAAAAGCTGAACTAAATTCAGAAATTTTAAATATTTAAATATTTATCGCTTACTCCTATTTTGAGAATTCTAATTATATGAATACAAAAAAAGGGGCAGTTAATGCTTACAATTTTTGTTTCTACTCTTTTTTTCCTCTCTTGAATTTCTTATAACTTGTTTAAAAAAAGAAAACACTTCTATGTTCATTATCTGGTAATCTCAAATACTAATTTGCACATATCATCATATAATACAGCAACCATTATTGGATTCCCATTACTTTTAGTGAAATCTTGTACTCTATAATCAAAGCATTGAATATTTCACTATCTCTACTTCTCTCTCCCTTACTCCCACCCTTCTCCTTCCCATCCCAACACTATCACATATATTAGAGCCCCACCAGCATATTCTGTCCACCTCAACTTGGAGCCACTGAAAAGTTATTTAATGCTCTAAGGGTACATAATAGCAGAATCATCAAGGTTTCTAGGGGAAAAACAAGGTGTAATTTCAAGAATGTTGTGAGGAGAGGGACGGCGGTATAGCTCAGCAGACTAAGTGCTTGCTTAGATAAGCGCAGAGACCAGGGTTCGATCCCTGGTTCCACATGCCATGCTGGCCGCCCCTTCGGGTGCGCCTGTAATCCCCGCACTACGGAGACAGAAAGCAGGAGGTTCACTATGAAGGTGGGCTGCATACCGAGACCCTGTACCAAAAAAAAAAAAGAATGCTGTGAGGCCAGGGAGATAGCTCAGTGGCATAAGCACCTGCCTGGCAATCATGAGGTCCTGAGTTTGATCCCCGTACCACCACCAGAAAAAGAATGCTTGTGAAGAAAAAAAACAACTTTTAACAGTTTCTTCCAACTGAACCATGCCAAAAAAAATGCACTTGAGGCAAATATCCTAATCTGAAAAATAAAATGTTAAAAAAATGAAGTTAAAATTGTTCAGAAAGAGGTAAAACTGATTATGCTTTATCTGATTTATCCCATCTCAAGGCCAACTTGGGAAAAGCTGAAAGCTTCACCTCTGTAATGGCTATTTGTGTCAACTTGAGAAGTTTAGAAGCTTAACTAAGTCAGCTCAGTAATTCTACATCCCAGGATGTATAAGACCTGCCCCAGCATGGCCATCTGCACCAGAGGGTATAAGTGGACCCACATAGGGCAGCTTGTCACCTGGAGGAGTATAAATGGGAAAGGAGGTAGGACGGATGGGTGCCCATTCTTCAGAGGTGTTCCAGTCTTGGCCTTCAGCCTGTCACCATTTCCTGGCTTCTAGCAGACTTTAACTTCCACCTGAGATCCTTCAGCCTTGGTGTAGACCCTTCAGCCTTTCACATCTGACCCACTGGCCTCCCAATAGGAACTTGTACTGAACACTGTAGTGAGCTCCAGACCTTATACTGAACCAGACACCCTCTGCACACCTCTTCATCCAACTCTGGCTGACCACAGTAATCCAATCTTGCAATTTCTTGTACATTTGTATATCTTGTGTTACGTTTCTCTAGGGAAACTCTGACTGCAACAAAATTGGTAGCAGGATAATGGGGCAACTGCTGTGACAGTTTGGCCATGTGGCTTAAGAGCCTTAGGGATTAGTTTGGAAAGGTTTAGAGACTGGCTGATGAGGCAACCGCCATATGCTGTAAACTGTATGGGAAGACTTGGATCAGTACTCTAGAAAATCAGACTACCGATAGAAGTGCTGCTAGTTAGGATGAAGCCAAAGAGGCTTCTACTGAGGCCTGCACTGGCTGCTGGATCCCAGGTGGTGTATGTTGAGTTTTGGCAGAAAGTTGATCTGCATTCTGTGTTAGGGATATTGCCTGGGTGGCAGAAAAATTTCAGTGCAGTCCACTGATGGAACAGTGGCATGATTACTGTTGAAAGCTTTTGGGCAGACTGGAAATTAAAGGGTTCAGAGCCAGCAGGGACATTTGAAGTACTTGGCCAGAGAGAACTCCAGTGGAGCTGTGGATTGCAAAGATGACACAGAGTAGAACATGGTTGTGAAGAAAGACAATGGAAAAAGTGAAACTTTTCACCTTAAAGGAGTATAGTTGAAATGCAGGAAATTCCCATTTGTGTTGCCATCCCTTGCTATTAATTGGAAGCAAGGATTGTGGTTGTCACAGTTTTAATGATTTTACTATTTATAATCAGGTAAGTCAAAGTTTTGTGATTTTAACCTTTAACATTTTGACTATTTTGCTTTTGGTCAGAAATTAGTGCAATAAAAATTCTATACATGTTAATTGTTATGTTAATGTAAAACTGAATAGGCCAAGACATTAACTTTTCACAAATTTGCCACTGGAGACTCTGGTTTAAGGAATGTGTGTGGTTATCAAGTTGATCAGGGGTGGACTGTGGTGGATTAACTGATAAAACTTGTAATACCCAGTTGAAATGAATCAATGCGGTGCTGGGTGTGAAGAGCCGTCTGAGAACTGTTGCAAACACCATTAACAAGAACTGGAGATGATGATGATGAAGTGCTGTTGACTCTTCTGGAGAAGTCTATTATGCTGGCTTTCCTGATATTAATTACCTAACAGTATTTATCAGAGATGAAATTAGCAGGTTATGAATATTTTCCATCATTCTTCTCTCATAGCAATGCCTGTATGCTTCTTTCCCAGATGCTCGCAGTGAACAATAAGGAAAGCTGCACTCCCAGATCACTTGTTGCTTAAAGGTAAGTGAAATAAATCAGACCCACATGAGCAAACACTGCATCATCTCGCTAGTGTGAGTAAATAAAATCAAAGGTGCAACAGTGAGAAGGAAGGAATCTGTTCAATGGGAAGGAAAAACAGGGAGAAGGACAAAAGAAAGGAGAGGAAAAAGATACATATACATACACACACATACAATAACTTCAATAATTGTACTACTAATTTCTGCAGGTCTATTGAAAGTAGTAATGAGTTTTTTCTTTCCCCCCCCCCCCAAATTTTGCATGTTTATATCTGGTAAAAACTACTTTGAAGTTAATATTATGTAATACAAAAACCACTGTTAAATTCCTATTATTTTGTTTAGTGAAATTCTGTGTTGTTTCTAATATTTAGCTTTTACCATTTTATGTTCTCTTCAAAAAATAAAAAAATACTAAAACCTCTGAGAAAGGGAAAGAGGAAAAAGGTCAATGGGTACAAATCTACAGCTAGGTTAAGTAAATTTTATTGTTCTATAGAATAGAAGGGTAACAGTAGCTAGAAGAGATGATTTTGAGTACTTTTAAACACAAAAATCATTAGTTTGATATGCTAATTGCTTATGACTATCATATATTCATCACATATCCTATAAATGTGTACAATTACGTAACAATTAAAAAATAAATTTTAAGAAAGTCTCAGGGAAAAGTTTCTGAAAAGCTTTATTTGAAAATAGATTTTTAAAAAAATAGAACTGAGCTGTGTGTGGTAGCGCACGCTTATAATCCTAGGTCCCAGGAGGCTGAAGCATGAGGGTCACCATGAGTTCCAAGGGCAGCCTGAACCAATAGTGAGACACTGTCTGAGAAAAAAAAAAAAAAACCTTCTCCATCTCATTTCCCAAACAAAGCC
This sequence comes from Ctenomys sociabilis, assembly GCA_004027165.1. Taxonomy (NCBI): domain Eukaryota; kingdom Metazoa; phylum Chordata; class Mammalia; order Rodentia; family Ctenomyidae; genus Ctenomys; species Ctenomys sociabilis. The sequence continues at coordinate 10,593 of PVKA01044340.1, read as the reverse complement.
AGCTTGACAGGATGGCATCACAGACCCGTATGTCTTGCTGAAAGATGACAGGAAAGTCCTTGTCTGCCATTAGGTGGAGCTCTCATGACTGAGATTAGTGACCTTGTAGAAAAGATGACAGAACTGTCATTTTTCCAGGAGACACAGAAGGAAGGTACTGTCTATGGAACAGAAAGTCAGCCCGCATGAGAGAGCACAACTGCCAATGATTTGCTCTTAGACTTCCAAGCCTCTAGAACTAGTCACTGGTCAAGCAGAATAAATTTTTTGCTAGGTACAAGCCACTCAGTCTACAGCATTTCTTTGTAACAGCCTCAATTGATTAAAATACCTCTCTTAAAGCTGGTCATGGTGGGGCACATCTGTAATCCCAGCACCCAGAAGGCTGAGGCTATAGGACTGAGGCAAGTTAGAGGCCACCCTGGAAACACAGCAAGTTCAAGGCCAGCCTGCACTACGTAGCAAGACCCTGTTTCAGAAAAATAATGTAAATGGTTTTTTTCTTGGCCATTGAGAATAAGATGAAGATTGGGTTATTTTGAGCATATTTATACTTTTATTAATTTCTAACTGTGCTATGGCCCAAATCATAAATTGATGTATGGCTTAAAAATTAATTTTTATAGCTAAGCATAATGGCACATACCTGTAAGGCACTGTGAAGCTAAGGCAAGAGGATCATGAGTTCAACCCAGCATGGGCAACAATGCAAGAGCCCATTCTAAAATGAGAAAAAACAAAAGGGGCTAGGGATGTAGCTCAGTGCTAAGGTCCTGGGCTCAACTAAATACCACACACAAAAAAATCCATTTTGCAAATGCTCCATAAGCATTCTAGAAATCTGGTCTATAAGTGACAATATATTATTACCTATATTTACATCCTTCATGCATCTTATACACTTAGTCTATAAAAAACTACTACAGGTTTTCAACAATTATACTTGAACTAAAGATCCAATCCACATACAAATAGGGAACTTCAATTCATACTGCATACCATATACAAAAGCTAACTCAAAATGAATCATAAGCCTAAGAGTAAAACCTAGCATGACTCAAAGAAAATAAAGGATAAAATATAGCCAGGCACAGCACAACATACCTGTGATTCTAGCTACCTGATCCTGAGGCATGCGGAATCACCAGAGCCCAGGAGTTCAAGAACAACCTGATATAGGGAAACCCTGTCTCAAAAAAAACAAAAAAACTTATTTATGCTGTGGTTAGGCAAAGATTTTTTAGGTATAATACTACCCATATGATCCATGGAAGTATTGATAAATTAAGACCCCAAAATGATAAAATTCTCCCCACAAAAAGCTATTTAAAAAATAAAAATTAGACAGTAAGAATATTTGTAACAAATCCAGAATCTAAGCAAACTCTGCAAACCCGGTAAGAAAAATCTGTGAAGATTTTGTTTCTGCTTGGCTAGGCTATAATCCTCAGGTTTGTTTCGGGTTATTTTTTGAGACAGGGTGTTGCTTTGTGGTTCAGGCTGGCCCTGAATTCACTATGTAACCCAGGCTGCCCCTGAACTCAGTTAGCCTCCAGCCACATTCTCCAGACACTGGGGTTTCAGATGTGAACCACCATGCCTGGCTCATCTTCAGGTTTTATTCAAACACCAATATGAATGTACTTTTTATTTTGTGATTAGCATTTTAATCAGTAAACTTTGAATAAATTTCATTACACTGTGTAAAATGGATGGGCTCATCCATTCAATCCACTGAAAGCCTTGAAAGAATGTGTCTTTCCCCCGACCCCCAAGAAATTAGATTCCACACCATAAGTGGCTGTGAGAGGCACCAACTTTCCCCCAGCCTCCAGCATGCAGACATTCCGGGCTCTACAACCACTTCAGCTAACACCATAAAAGAAGCCTTCTTTCCTCTTGTCCCAAATACTCTACTGGTTCTCTTGCTCAGGAGAACCCCAATACAAAGCCTAACCTTTAAAATACACAAAAGATCTCAACAGGTATCTCACACCAAAGAATACGTGATACTCAACATCACTTGTCATTGACATTAGAGAAATGCAAATTAAGACAATGAGTTACCAATACAAACCTATTAAAAATGTTTAACATTCTTAAGATGAATCATATTAACTGGATTGCAAGGATGTGAAGAAACTGGAAAGCTCTTCCATATGTGGTACAAAAGTTTTGTTTTATTGTGCTGTGCTGGAGATCAAATGCAAGGCCTTACCCATGGTAGGTAACTATTCTGCCACAGAGCTGCACCCTGAGCCCTAGCAGTTCCTTGAAATGTTATTCATTCCCAGGTATTTTCCCAAGATAAACTAAAGCATATGCCCAAACAGACTTGTTCTTAAATGTACAGACCATCTTTATTTATAATAGACAAGAATCAGAAACAACTCAAATACTCATCGAAGGGGGAACAAGTAAATAATCTGTGGTGTAGCCATATAATGCAAAGCTACTTAGCAATAAAAAGGAATGAGCTGTCAGTACTTTCAACATGACCCACAAAATACATATGCTGAGGAGAGACATGCAAACTATACACTGTAGAATTTCATTAACATACTCCAGCAGTAGGTTAAGTGTTAACAAGGAAAGGGAAAAAGGGTGGGAAGCTGTGGAAAGGGAGTCTATACTCAGGCATAAGGAAACCTGGAGTGGTGGCCATGATTTCATAGGTACAGACCTAGCAAGATGAATGAGATCTTACACTTGAAGTTAATAGTATTGTTCATTTCATTAAGCCTTTTTAAAAAGCTGTATCTCAATGATGTCTAACAACTTTTATATTTTATCAGTATAAAAGTTTCATAACAAAAAATATTTTCAGGCTGGGGAGGTGGCTCAGTAGAATAAGCATTTCCCTGGCAAGCACAAAGGTTCAATCCCTCGTTCCGCCAAAGGAAAAAAAAACCACTAAAAAATATTTTCATTGTATCTTTCCATTAAAACCAGTATTCTCTCTATAAATCACTTTACTTTCAATATTATTGTTTGAATTAGTGTAATCACTCCTCTCTTTAATGTCTGCATTTATACACCAGTTTCCCTTTGGCCTGCCTTTTCCATTAAAGAATTCTTGATCTCTAACCTTCTACAGGATGCCAGTAGCAGCTCCCCTCCCAATTGTGCCAACCAGCAATGCCTCCAGACATGTCAGAATAGCCCCTAAATGGCAGAACCAATTTCGGAAGATGACTAGAAAATAATATACATTGTAAGCATGGATAAAATCATCCTGTGTCCATGGTTGTGTGGTCTTCTCTCATTTTTAGTCAACAGCTACTGCACTGTGCATAAACCCAGCAGGACCCGTAGGCTGCTCCACTGCTCACAGAACACCATATTTTGGAGCCTTACTTTGAGCTGGCAGTCCAGCTGCACTCACAGCAGAACACTATCCCAAAGCCCCACCTCACCTCTGGCTCCTAATCCTTTAAAACAAGGGCTGATTTGGAGGTTCTCCCATAATTTCCTCCACTTATTTCCTGGGATTGTGTTAATTTTTTAAGAAGCAATGCTGTAGGCCATTTCTAAAGCTTTCTTTCAACAAGGTTCCTTCTATGTAAGTCAGTAGATGGTAACCAAAGCTGTAGTACATGAATGGTGTTCTCTTACTTCCAGCTGTTAAGAACTGTTCAATTTGGGATCTTTTAGGCTGTTTGAAGAATGTGGAGAAGCCTGTGAAGGTTTATAATATCATATATATTTCCTAGACTTCTATCATACATATTTTTAGTATTAGATGCCCTTAAAAATACATTTTCCTCAAAAAATTAGTCAAAAAATGTGAAACAATTTTTTAATTTAAAAACAATGTGTTTTAAAATTCCTGATATTAAAAACAGAGCCAGGTATAGTGGCACATTCCTACAATCATAGCATTGGGGATGCTGAAGCAGGAGGATGACCATCAGTTTGAGGCCAACCTGGTCTATGTTGTGAGTTCAAGACTAGTCTGGAATACAAATCTAACTCTTTAAAAAAAAAAAAAACTAAAACATGCAACAACAAAAATTCTGCAAACTTTTCTAAACCAAAATATAAAAATACCACCAGTGGAAAGATAGGCATGGCACATACCTATAACTCCTAGCACTCAAGAGGCTGAGGCATGAAAATTTCCATGAGTTTGAGGCCAGCATAGTAAGTTCAAGGCACGCTTTAACCTCACTACAACCCTCTGTCTCAAAAAAATTTAAAAAAGAAAAAAATACTAGCAGTTGACAGATCAGTAAACTACATTTCTAAATCGGTTTTTACAAGGATCAATACCATGTCTTCACCATAGACATTTTTCCTTGAATTTCTTGATAAAGTATTACAGTGCAGTTTAGTTGTACTCCCAAAACCTCACACAGTCATGGGGCGGCTTCTAGAGTTTGTGATTAATTTCCGATCCAATGCTGAGATTATGGGTATGAATGCTACACCTCCCGGGATTGGGGAATGGAGGAGTTAAACTATACAAATGTAAGGAGGCTTGTTAGCTGTCACAGCTGCAGCTCCTCCCTTTACTCTTTGCTGTTTTCCACTACCACAAATAGCTGCTCTCTGCCATGTGCCACACTGCCTTAGAGCCAACCAAGAATGAACTGAAGCCTCTACTACATGTGAGTTAAATAACTCTTTCCTTCTTTAATTCTGAGTGTCAGGTTATTTGTCCCAGCAACCAGAGAAAAATGTACATTAAAAAAAAAAAAAAAAAGGTCAAAAATTACATTCACAAACTACTTTGGGAACCTGGTGCAATACTATTATGAGTGAAAGACTTAAAAATCCTGTATGCCTGAAAACTAAAATACAATCTACTAAATACTAATATTTTTTGGGGGAAGGGTTTATAGGGTGTTCAGGGTCTCACTACTAGATCATAGTGATCTGCCTATTTACAGCCTCGCAAGAGCTGTAACCGGGATGGAACCCCAGCCTCCCATGCCTGCGTACAGGTGCTTTAATCTGCTGAGCTATTTGGCCAGCCCTTATACTTTAAAGTTCTACTTGAAATACTTTTTAATGTAGCCATAACTGTACTGACAGGAAAACATTTTAATATTAATGAATAAACATCTAATATTGAATATAATTCACTGAATGACATACACCGAATATTTCCTGTACACACCATACATTTGTTGAGTTCTTCACACATGAGATTTATATTCAACTTTTTATTGTAGTTTTATTGTAAAATACATACTTAGAGAAATCAGAGTGTCCCTCCAAAGTTTCATGTTTTCAGATGCTTTTGAAAGAAGACTAGATCACAGGGACCTGACACTTGGCAGTGGAGAAACCCACTGAGCCCCATGAAGGGACCCTCAGGAGGCGAGGTCTGGCTGGCCAAGGTGGAGGCGTGCTGCTGAAGGCTCCTCACTTTCATACTTCCGGCTCCCACAAAGTGAGCAGCTGCCCTCCACCAGGCCTTCCCTCCACACCACTGGTCAGCTAACCATGGACTAAGCCCACTGAAACTGGGAGCCAGGAAAGTCTACCTACAGGGGTGGCTGCTGGGTACTCTGTCCCAGCAATGGAAAAGTTAATGCAGAAATGAAACACAGGAACAGAGCACACACCTAAGTCAACACTTTTCTAATGAAGAATGTATTTCCAAACCTTAGGAACTTCCTGTGTGCCTTCTTCAAATCATCCTATCCTCACCCTAGAGGGGTAACCTACTCTTCAGAAGTTGGTACTTTTTTTTCCACAGTTGTTCTGATTTACATTCTTAAAAGTATGCTTAGTTTTGTCTGTTCTCTTAATTTTGTTTACATTTAACCAGACTATACATATTTTTATAGCCAATTTTGCTCAAAATTGTCTTTTCACTAGTGTTACACACACACACACACACACATATTCCCCTACCAGTTTTTCCATTTTCTCTATTAGGTTGTTGTACAGGTTTGCTAAACTTACTCCTATGCATTTCCTACTTTCTATGTTATTGTAACAGTTTTAAATTTTCATTTTCTTGGGGGACATTCCATTTTCTCTATTAGGTTGTTGTACAGGTTTGCTAAACTTACTCCTATGCATTTCCTACTTTCTATGCTATTGTAACAGTTTTAAATTTTCATTTTCTTGGGGGACAGGGATATAGCTCAGCAGCTTAAGTGCCTGCCTGGCAAGCTCAAGGTCTTGAGCTCGATTTCTGGTACCACAAAAAAAAAAAAAAAAAAAAAAAATTTAATGTGGAATGCTGGACTGTGTTGGATTGTGTTGTTGAGTTCAAGCACCTAAGTTAGTTGAATGACAATGGAGTGCCCATCTCTGACAGGTGTAGACAAAGGAAGGGGCATAGAAAGGAAGAATCATAATGTGTGTGTACGGACAGTACAGCTGGAATAGATAACGCTATGCTTCTACATAATTCTATGAGAGGCAAGAGTTGCACTAATGGTGGTTGGACAGGATATTATGTCAGCTTCTAGTACTATGACAACCACTAGGAAAATAACAAGGTAAAAAGTATTAATTATTGAATCTTTGATGCAATTCAGGTATAAAAAATAAGATACACACGGTATAAATAATAATGTCTGTAAATATAATATCATGTATGCACCTTCTATGATACCAAAACATTATGAAAACAGTTTGCAATGTATTAATTTATCAAATCCATCTTGTCAAGGCATCTTATAACTGTCTCATTGATAGTTGTACTTCAATAAAACAAAAATTAAAAATAAATAAATAAACGAAATTTAATTTTCATTTTCTAAGTTATAGGTATGTTAATTGATTTTTTGCATATTGGCTTTGTAACTGACAAATTAAATTCTTATTTCTACAAAACATATTGTACATTCTTTCAATGTTTCCATATAATTGTAGAAAGTGACTTTATTACTCGCCTCCCACCTCACTCTTTGCTGACAACTAAGACCACTAATGCACATCCTTCCTCAGTTCCCAGATGCCATGAGAACACTCTGCACCCTCACTGTGAAGAATGATGGCCGGCAGTTACCGCAGTGCTATCTGTAGATACATTCTGCCAGGTTAATGAAATTCCATTGCATTCCTAATGCTTTTTCTCTTCTTTAATCAGTGACTGTAGGCCTCTGGCAAATGATTTTCCCTATTAAAATGATCACTCGGTTTTGTTCACCAAGTAGGTTAATACAGTAAATTATTTGATTTTAATGTTTATTGAACTTAGTCCTAAATTCACAGCATTGATTCAGGCAAGTCATCTTTTTTAAAATTAAACACTGTAGTGCTAGCCAGATAGCTCCAGCAGATTAAAGGGGTTTAATCCCCAGCCTGCTTGCAGCCCCGGCCCTGTGGCCCCACCCACAGGGAGCACTGAGACACAACTGAGACTTGGCTTGGTGGCACACTCCTGTAATCTGAGGCTGAAATCAGGAGGATCACTATGAGTACAATCTGTGTAGTGAGACCCTGTAGACTCTGTACTAAATATTTTTTTAAAAACACTGTAAAATCAACATAGAAACAAAAGTGACATTTCTGTATATCTGTATTCCTCCTCCATCCCATCCTTTACTGAATTTACTGATAATCAATGCTGATGTATATGTAGTACTCTGTATGTAGTATTATGAGAACACAAATAAATTGCTGAAGAACTGCTTGACCTTTGAAATGTAATTTCAGTTGACTGTCTTGAACATATTTCACTGAAATTCACCTAACAATTTCTGCACATGAAAAAAACACTGATTAACTATATGCTATCCATTTGAGAATATGCTTTGCTTATCCACTGCCTTGTCCCTATGCATCTGGACTGCTCCCAGGCTTTTGCTCTAGCAAATAATATGGTTATAAACCTTCTGCATCAATTGCCTAATACATATGTGCAAGGCTCTCTGGCATCTAAAAACAGCAGTGCTTGGCAGATGAGTGGGTAAACACTTAAGATAATGCCAAATTGGCTTCATCAAATGGCAGCACCAATGCACCCTGCAAACAAATGACATAGAACACTACAAAGCTAGATTCCCCTCCAAGACTTGCTACTGCCAGATTTTCTAGTTCTACCAGGTGATAGGCATATGCCAAGAGACTATCATAACTGCAGCCTGCTTTATACAGTCACCCTATTTTCATCTCTGTTCTCTGCATCACCTTCCCTCTTTTCATTTCTAATACTGGCTCTATGAACATTTTTCTTGAACTTTTTATCAAAAGTTTATCAGTTTATTCCATTTAGCTTACTTCTTTTCACACATAGCTTTATTTTTACTGTTTTCTAATGCGAGAAATTACAGTGGCAATTTTCACTGAAAGTGCTATTGAGCTACACCTTATCCTTATTTATTGAGCTTTCTTGGCCCTTCAAATATTTTTGAAATCCTAAACTTTTTCTGTGACCTGAGTTATTTTGAATTATGCTAAATATTTCACATTATGCTTCAGATACTAATTTATGAACAATTCTATTGTTCTCATGTAATATTCTCTAAATAATTTCAACTTCATGATATTTAACTATCCTGTCATGGAAAAGATGGCTTACACTAAAATTGGTGTAAGACAAGTGTTTATATGTATGCTCATTAAGACAGGTTATTGGAGGGAAATTTGTGCTCCTTATCACCTTCATCAGAAAATTGGAAACACTGCCAGGGATACAGCTCAGCAGCATAAACACCTGCCTGGCAGGCACAAGGTCCCAAGTTCAATCCCCAGATCACCCCCACAAAAAATAAATCAAGTAAAAAAACTGAAAACCAAACATAATGAGACACAGAAAATAAAGTACAGTAGGCTCCCTGTCACTCCCTGGGGCTATATTCCACGATCTCAATGCATGCCTCAACCACATATAGTACCAAACTCTGTAAAATTGTTTCTTCATACACATACAGACCTATAGCAAAGTTTTGTTTATAAATTGGAAACAAGGAGCTCATCCTAAAATATAGCAATTATACCAGCATATAAAAGATATATAAATGGGGATTTACTCCTCAAAATCCTATTGTATGAAAAAAAAATCCTGCTATACTGCACTCAAGTCTTCCTTCTTGAATACAAGTAACTGAACTAGACAACGAGGATCAATGTACACAGAAGAGACTGGAAGGAAACAGGAAAAGGCAGAGAACAAAATGGGTATTTTTTAAAAGTATTACCAGAAACTCGCTCTTTAAAAAAGTCTTTATTATATAGAAAAACTTAGGAAAGAATAGTTCAACAAAATAATAAGATGCAAGCACATAAAATATTCAAATAAGGAGACCAATAACAGCTACAATTTTATCAGTTCCATAATATTCTTGAAAATCTATGAAAAGATAGGAAACAATATATTAACAAAATTATGAGATAATGTGAATAGACCAATAAAAATAAAATAGAAATAGTAAACTAAAAATTTAAGTAACAGGCCGAGCCTGCTGGATCCAGAAGCAACCCAGAGCACAGGCCCAGTGTGGACCCCTTCAGTAGAACTCCATGCAAGAAGCTAGGGTCAAGAACCATCCAGCTGATTCAGGAGCAGAACATCTTGCTAGTGTGACACAAAGGGTTTACCTACAAGGCTGCAGCAGGAAAAGTGAGCAGCCATATAAAAGCCACACCTACCTGGAAGAGGCTGAACTTCTAAAATCTGGACCTGGTGCTAAGGTAGTAACTCTATCTAAGCTCTACACCAAAAGTCAAAAGTCAGTGGTACACAAAATAACAGAGAGAAGAAACAAAAAAGCAATCTCAGGCCCCCAGTCCACCCAGTACAAACAAATGCAGAAGACACTAGCATAGAGGAAATCGGAAATGACACACGTGAAATCTCTGAAATAATAGCATTGGAAGTAAAGAAACAACTGCAGAAAGGTACAGAAGAAATCAGATCGGAAATAATTTCTGAACTAAAAAAAGTAGTGACAACTACAATCAAAGAAGTACTAAGTGCTTCTAAAGAATACACTGATAAAAAAAATAGATAAAAAATAAGATAAGCAGCTACACTCTTAATTCACTGATAAGAGATATCTGCTAAAATAATATCTGTAAATATAATATGTATGCACCTTGTACAATAGCAAAACATTATGAAAACAGTTTGCAATGTATTAATTTATCGAATCTGTATTGTTAAGGTGTCTTGAAACTGTCTGACATTTGTAGTTCAATAAAATAAAATAATTAAAAATTAAAAAAATAAAAAATAAAAAAAATAGAGCTCAATATAAAAATGATGGAACGCCTGAATAAGAATTTAGGAAAGAAACAGAATGTATGATCCAGATTCAAAATGATATAATTAAGGAAATTAAAATCTCAATCACAAGATGACAAATCTGTTTGAGTGAAAGTGAAAATAGACTCTGACCTTAAAGACACCATTGCAGCTAGTAAAAAAGCAAAGATCTTTTAAAAACAACAAGAATGCAGGAAAAAATAATTCAACACCTGCAAGATGATGCAAAGATGAACAATGTGAGACTAATAGGCATCAGTGAGAAGGAAGGAGTCAATACAAATGATATAAAAAGAATATGGGCAGAAGTAATAGCAGAAAACTTCCCAAATATGGAGCGATAATCTGAAATTCAATAAACGAAGCATATAGAACTCCAAATAACATCAACCCAATTAAAACCACTCCCAGACATATAA
>PVKA01044339.1:0-16211 GCA_004027165.1 Ctenomys sociabilis | reverse complement strand
GATAGATAGATAGATAGATAGATAGATAGATAGATAGATAGATAGATAGATAGATAGATAGATATAATTCACACAGTTCTTGGTATATAGTTAAGTAATAGTACTGTCAATTATTTTTTAGTTATTATCATTACTAAGAAGAGATAGAGGGATGATTACTCAATAAAGGTAAGGTAAACTATAATTTATTGAAGTTTGCCTAACTGTCTTCTTGAAGGACTCTTGTTTCACTTTTAGGACCACAGTCAAATGAGTAATTTACAGAGTTCCTACAATGAATGGATTTATTTATAGATCTGAGGCCCTCCCTGACCTAACTTTATACACACCCATCAAAACATGGCATATTACAATTGCAGAGCTGCCGGAAAATTAACCAGAGGGAAACACCATCCTAAGGTATCATTTTTGTTCTTGGTATAAAAACCCAAAATAATCCCACAAGTGAGAATCATCATGACTGGATTTCCCCCACACTTACTTGACCCTTATTACCCCTCCCTCTTACTTTTGGGAGATTACTCTCCCAGCTCCCTAGTAATACAGAACTCTTTCCAGTTCAGATTCTGTGCAGTTCTTTCTGCCAGTTCCCATTAAAGGCCTATGTTTCTCTCACTTTCTTGGAAATCCCACCTATGGGATCACTTAGACTTCTTTCATACAATGTCCTTTATTCAACTAGACCTTCCTCCTCCATGATTTATTAAGCCTTTTTTTTTCTTTCCTGCATCATCATGTATACATATCAGACAATTCACTTTGCTCTGTATTTTGAAAATTAAAATGCATTAAATCTGTTGTCCACAGCCTGGTCATAATGCCTGTCACTTTAGCAAATACATGAAAGCTCTCTGAGCCTCAGTTTCCAAACTTATTACCCATTACGCATTAAGAAGTGTTTGAGAATGATACGCCAAGCAACCTGCAGTCAGTGAGGAGGGAGTCAGTGTATAAATGCCCCACCAGCCTTGTCTCTTGGAACAATTCTGAAACAGTTCTAGAGCAAGGTTCAGCAAATTTGTTCTAAATGATCCAGATAGTAAATATTTTGTGGGTCCTGTAGTCCACAGCCTGGTCTACCCCAAGAGACCCCAGTTCTAGAAGTTTGGCTATGTCCCAGTACAAGTGAATTTATGAAACTAACCAGATGTACACCAACCCCTGTTTTGTAGTGTGCCAGGGAACCACCTAAAGGGTAAGGCCTAATTGCCCATGGCTACAGTTGACTCATGCCATACTTATTTTCTTTTCTCCTATCTTTGCCTCCCTGAACCTTCAGTGAACACACTGCCTGAGGTCCCTCCCTAACCTTGATCTTGACTGTATTTTGACAGTAATCCAAACCTAGACCAAAGGTTGTGAAGAAAACATATAAGGAGTTATGAAGCCATATAATGGGAAATTTAACTGAGATAAAGGAGTCCTGAGGGTGTTCAGGTAAGGGAGCAGGATTTATTTTAGCTCTGAATGGGGAGGAACCATGGCTTTGAGAAACTAGAAGACCAGAGTTGATGGAACATGGAATGAGGAGGCAATAAGCAAAACATTGTTATCAGAGACATGGGGAGATCCTGAGGGACAATATAAGCCAGAATGAGGCCTTGAGTCTCAACCTAGAAGCTGGGAAGCAACGAAGCATCTGAACAAGCCAGTGGATGGGTCAGTCAAGAGAGACACCAGGGGCTCCAGTTCCTGTCCCCAAGTCTGGCTCAGGGACCTAGCCCACCCAACCCTACTCACCCCCATGTGCTTAAAACTAAGGCAAGAAACCAAGAATCACCTTAAAACAGATTCATAAATAATTATATGTCCTTATCAACAGGGGATCAAAGGGAAAATAACCAACAAAAATACATAATAAAACAACTACAGAACAAACAGAGCTGCAGCACTTGTATCTCATCAGATTATTGCTTAGACTTGGAGATGGATTTTGAAGTAATATTATTTAATTCTGTTGACTCCCTGTCAATTATTTTTTTAAAATGCCCTTTCCTCCTTTTTAACTTCATATCTTTGCCTTGAAGAAATGATGTCATAAAGCCTTCAGTAGAAAATATTAGAAAAAGCAGCCCCTTTTTCTCTCCTCACCCACAGACAGAAAGAACTGTCACCCCCAGTTGGTCATATGTTCCTGTTTCTCTCCCACTCTCCCTTCTTTTAGGCAGGTAGATAATTGACACCTAGCAACCTCTTGAGGGAGAGCTCTTCAGTGCCTGTGGGATAAGAAGATTCTGTCTTATCCTACTCTGTAAGAATCCACCCAAGGATTAAAATAAATACACAGTGATGTAGGAAAGCTTTTAGAAAATTCTCAATGTGACCACTAGAATACCAGTGAGACTTTTCCTTAAAAGAAATTTGAGGGTGGGAGCAGAACTATGATCCATGTGAGTAAGATCAGTCTGTAATGGCAAACAAGCCTTGCAGGGGTAAATTTTACAGCAAGTGAATGCACTTCTCTATGCCACTTGGCTACAAGCCACATGCCTTCTAAGCATGCCAAGACACCCTGCCATTGCGCTGGCCTTCCTGATCTCTTGCTGAGTGTGCAAACGTGTATGTATTGGTGTACAGTTGTTAGCTAGGTTTCTTTTAGTTGCTTTGAGGCAGTGGTACTGCACTGTTCCTATAAGGAGTATCAGAACTGACTAAAAAAAAAAAAAAAAAGTATCTCCTAAAAGGCTCAAATGTTCAGAGGTGAAGATTTGGAAATCAAGGGAGTACTAACATAGTCCTCAGTGGGTTACTTCATGGATGAGTCCATAGCAGAAAGGGCAGTTACAAGGTGGGGCCCAGTGGGAGGAAGAAGGCCACGGGGGCATGACTTGACTTGGACAGGTGCAATCTGGTCCCTGGCCCCTAGCTCTCTGGTTCCTCCTCTGTTCTCAGCTTCCTGGCTGCTCTGTCTCCTCCACATGCCTCACTGCCACATTTCTGCCTTGGACTCATGGGCCACAGACTGAAACTCTAAGTCAATGGGCCAAAAGAAACCTTTCTTCCTCTACATAGTGCGATTCAGGTATGTGGTCACAGTGACAGAAGCTCGCTAATCAGCCCCCGAGGCATCACTTGCACTCTGCAGTTGGATACAACTTTCTTTTCTTTTTTTTCTTCTAGTACTCTTTTGATCATGGTGATCTGAATGTTTTCCCAGGCCAAGTAGTTATGGGAATCACAAATCCCATAAAGCCAGAAACACCTCTTTGAGTAATGTTTCAGTTAGATTTCTTTTTGTTACAGTTGACAGAAAATCCATCTCATAGCTGCTTAAATAAAGAGGAAATTATTAGTCAATCCCAATTGAGAAAACTAGGGCTAAGGCTGGCTACAGGTATAGTTGGATCCTTTTTTTTCCTTTTTGTACTGGCAGATATGCTGTCTATCATGATTGAAGTCATTTTAGAAGAGTTTTAAAAAATTTTTAAATGAATAAATTACCAAAACTTATCACTTACTAGCAGTGATGTTGAAACATTTTCTGATTCTTAACAAATGCATTTCACTGCAACCTACTTATTCTTTTCTACTATATTACTTTTTAATGCCAATGGTGACCTACATTGCACAACTCACTAATTGTAGAAACTCTGAATTTTTGGCTCAAACTTTCCTAGTGAACTAGATAAGTAACAGACATAGAGTAATGTGTCATGGAGTCTCTCTCTCTCTCTCTCTCTCTCTCTCTCTCTCTCTCTCTCTCTCTCTCTCTCTCTGGCTTTGTCCTTTGGTTTCACTTGAAAGAAAAATGATGTCCATTGTTCTAGGCCCTAAGTACTCTCTGTTTTACTTCAAAAGGCCCAGCATTCTTACTGGCTTCTCATATCTCACTGACTTTGCTTAGACCAAGAACCATGCTTGAACCAGTTGCTATAACCAGAAGCATGCTATTTAGGGACCAGACTTCATGATACAATTCTCCCATGACCAGACATGGAGCTGTATCCAACCACATGGCTGAAAGCAAAGGAAAAAAGATCAGAGTATACCTAAAAAAAGAAAGGTAGAAAGAAACAGACTGGATAAACAATACATGTCCTCTACAGGTGAGGCCTAATTACAGGTGAACTTAGCCATAGCTTACGATGGTCAAATGAGAGTCACTGCATCCAATGTGGCCCCCACCCAACTCACCAATGACTGGGAAAACTTCAGAGGTAGTTACTAATTCTTTTACTGCAGAAAAATTACTGAAATTACTTTTTCAGATTGTGTTTCCTCCATATATTTCCATATTTGATTCTTTACTTCAGATGCTATGAATTCATAAATTTCTTTTTTTATTTCAGAAATTAATTCTGCTCTGAGTTCCTCTGTACCTTTCTGCTGTTGTTTCTTTGCTTGCAACGCTGTTAATTCATACATTTCAGCTAAACTAGTGTCCTCTGCACTTGTTAGGGGTGGGCATTGGTTTTCTCCCATATGTTTCTGTATTAGATTCTTTACTTCAGATGCTATGAATTCAGAAATTTCTTTTTTTATTTCAGGAATTAATTCTGCTCTGAGTTCCTCTATACCTTTCTGCTGTTGTATTTTTACTTCTGACACTGCATTCATTTCAGCTGAGCTAGTGTCCTCTGCAAGCATTATGGGCTGGTTCAAGACCTGAGATTGCACTTTGCTCCTTGTCTTTGTCACTTCATATAACACTGACCTCTGACCTTCAGTGTAGAGCTTTGGTGAAGTTATAACCTTAGCACCTACTGAAATTTGGGTGCAGATCTACTAAGTTTAGTTTATCCAGTTATGCCTGGCCAGGGTCTAGCTGTTGTGTTCAGCTCCTTCCTGCTGCAGCCCTTGAAAGTGAGCCTGTGGTGCCCCTCTGTTGTGCCCCTGGCCCAGAGAGGACAGGGTAGCGAAAAACCTCTCTCACACACTAACCGGGTCTAGGCTTGGGTTGGATCTGAGGGTCCCTAGAGAGTCGCAGAAGTTCTCATTCACTCAGCAGGCTTGGGGTTGGGGACTCCGGAGGGTTGCAGGGGTCCAGATCATGCGGTAGAGAGTCTCACTCACACAGGTGCTTGAGTTTTGGTCTGGAGGGGTCTCGCGGCCACCCAGAAGCTGGAAGTTCTCTCGCACACTCGCAGGGTCTGGTTGGGCTGGATCTATGACTAGGAAAACTTTAAGAAGGGCCTGAAGCTGTCTTTCCATCACAGAAGAAAACTTGTTACAAACACTTTTAGGAGAAACAAATAATTTCAGATTGAAGTATAAATAGCCAAGGCAATTTTTATTTTAATTGAAGCAGAAAGAAAAAGATATTCTTATAATACCATATGGTATTTTAACAAAAAAAATACCAGAATATGGGTGGCTTACAATGAACACAACTTTATTTCTCACTGTTCTGGAGACTAGAAAGTGCAAAATCAAAGTGTTGCCAGACTCTGTATGGTGAAGGCCCTTTCTTCATAGAGGACGGCACTGTAACTTTGTAATGAAGAAACAGAAGATCTCTGTGGGGCTCTTTTATCATGGCACTAATCTCATTCTTGAGGCCTCCTCCCTCATGAACTAGTCAGCACTCAAAGGCCCCACCTCTGGGGCCATCACTGATAGTTAGGATTTCAATATATAATTTTTGTGGCTGGGACACAAACACTCAGACCACAGCAGTACCATACAAATATTTATACAATGGCATGGAAGACAGATACAGAAAAAAAAAGTTGCAAAGAAAAAAAAAAAAAAAAAAAAAAAAGCTATCTTATTAAGCTTAGCCCAAGGGTAGCCCAACTCTGGTATAACTAAAAACAACAATTTTAAAATCTGAAAGCAGTTTCCATGCTGTGCCAAGAAAGTGCTTCTTCTACTAGGAGTAGGAGGAAGAAATGGAAACTACATTCTATTTCTTCTGAAGAGTCACAGTTTATGTGGAAAGTAGAGTATGCAGCACAAAACCAGGACCACCAAACATTGTAGTGGAAATTGCAGTGGGAAGGGTATCTCTTGAAAGTGTGCACGATGCAGCCCATATGATCATGTACTGTGGCGCTGTAAAGATGACTTAAAGTAAGTCAGCCAGTCCTGTCAATCTAGGGTTGGCTAGGGCTCAGGCAGAAATATGGCAAAAAGAGGTACAGTGGGGAAGGACATTCGCTTCATGCCAACCAGGAAGTTGAGAACAGAAGACCTCTAGAAAAAAGGGCTAGGCACCAGATGACATCCCAAGGCCGCAGTCCCGTGGCCCACACAGGCACACTCAGAAGCAAGCTTGCTTATCTCCCAGACATCTCTCAAGCCATCAAGTTGGCGGTCAAGACTAGCCATCTTGGGAGTTATTCCTTGTATTGTATTCTATAGAAAAACAGTTCTTCAGGGTTTTAATCGTGATGGTACACTCAACAGTTCAGGAGCTTGAAAAATGCCAAATCTAAATGGCCTTTTCCTACAGAACTTTTCAGAGCCATTCATAGGCTAACATGTGCAAGAAATATAGAATGAAGCACTTTCCAAAAATATGTAGGGTGAGATTTTGTGCCAAAAATTATACATTTTGAGAAAAGTTAGCTCAGTGAAAAATGAGACACAGATGTACTTCACTTTTGAGAGCTTATTTATGTTTCATTCACCAAATCATTACTGAGCACCTACTGTGTGCCAAGCACTACACCATGTAGTGGCAACAATACCAGTCATGAACTACATACTCAGGTTTTGTGTCTGTTTTGCTTATAAAACTTTATTAAAGTAAAGTCAAGATCATAAGGATGTGGTGGTAGAAAGATTTTAGTCCAACCTTCTAAACATTCACAATTCAGGGGAAGCAGATCCCCTAAATTTAAACACAATAACATAAGGACTGAAATGGATACTATTGCAAAGTCAAATGAGAAAATTTAGAAAGAAAGCTGCACTTGGGTATAGTGGGGAGTGTTAAGAGAAGGCTTCATAGAAAAGGAGGCACATGAGTTGAGCCTTAAAACATTAGAAAACAGAGCCCTTCAAAATTAAGTGATCAAGGGCTGGCCAAATAGTTTAGCAGATTAAAGTATCTGCAAGCAGGCGCAGGGCCCAGGGGTTCAATCCTTGGGCAATTGAGATTCGGCATGGTGGCACATACCTGTAATCCCAGCTCTTGGGAAGCTGTAAACAGGCGGATCACTATGAGTCCAATCTAGTAGTGAGTCCCTGAACACCCTGTAGATCCTACCCTAAACTAAAAAACAGACAAACAAATGAAGTGATCGTAAAGGTGCATGGCTTTGTAGAACTAGGTACAGAAGAGAAAAAGTAGGATCTCAAATTTTACAAGACTAGAAGAGAAGCAGCTCCACTGACATACCCAGGGTGCTTAAGGGAAGCTTTGAGCCCATGCAGAGTTAAACCCATAGAGAAGGGTAAATGTAAGCCAGCCCTCCCTTATGTGGCAGCTCTGCATGTGAGCATCTGGCAAGCTCCGTGTGGAGTGAGCAGCTCAAAAGCTCACTGGTCTTAGCCAAAGAACAATCGTGTTCCCAAGGTGAGTGTGCCGGTGAGACAGATTACGCCTTCTGCTTGAAGAGAGAAGCTGGGATGGATGCCAAACCCACTGCAAGCCACTCTGGTCCTTAAATGACACTTACAGGGACTGGGAAATGTACACTGGATCAGTCACTCAAGACAGAAGAGCAATCATAGCTATACAATTCCTGTTCAGCTCTGTCAGAGAGACTGAGCTTTGTAGGATCTGCCACCAGCCAATTTTTAAAAATGAAATAAACAATAAACAACTAGATATTATATATATATATATTATACATATTATATATATAGTGTACTACTCAGTTAATTATTATAAACTGGGCACTCCTAGGTAACTAGCACCCAGATCAAAGCAATGCACAACAACCAACACCAAAGAAGCAGTTCCCCCAGCCCCCAGCTGACACACATTTCTTTCTAGTCACTCTCCAAGGATATCCACAACCTTTCCTTCTAAAAGCACGCACCAGTTCCATCTGTCTTGTGTTCCAGAGGAATGCTTCTGTGGTGTGTACATTGCAATAGGGCCTTCTTTCTGTTCCTATGCTTACAAAAGTCTTCACATTGTTGGGTATGGTAGTAGATTACTCATCCTCAATGCACAGTACTCCGCCCACCATCCATTCGGCTGTGATTCTGCCAGTAGACATGTGGGTAGTTTCCACTTTTTTTGACTATTATAAACTATGTCACTGTAAGCACTTTAGTTCACTGCCTTTCATATGTACACATGAATTTATTTTGGCTATATATCCAGGAGTAGAGTTTCTGTTTCTGTGTCCTGGGATATGTGAAAGTCCAGCTCTGTCAATAGATATTGCTAAACATTTCATTCAGAGTGGTTTTGTCAGTTTGACCTGTAGTGTTCCAGCAGAATTACAGCTTAGACATGTAAGTGCTGTTATATTAAAACTATAATCTGCAAAACCTGGGTGACTAGTGAAATGCATGTTTTGTATGTTTGTCACTTGGATGCCTTAGTTTATGGACTGTCTGTTCAATTGTCTTGCTCATTTTCTCGGTGGGCTCTATCTTTTCCATTTTGACTTGGAGGAGTTTGGAGTGTATTTTTGATAAAAGTCTTTGGAGGTATGTATGTTGGAGGGTTTTTTTCTCACCTTGTTGGCACTTTTTGTAGGTGGGCATCATCAGTGTGGATTATTCAGAGTCACTGATTATTCATCATTTATAGGCAGCAAATTTTGTGTTTTGTTCTAAAGAAATTTTTCCTTTTCCAAAGCCTTAGATATTTTCTGTTGTTGTCCTCTAAAAATTCTATTTCCCTTCCTTCTTAGGTCCACAAATTATGTAGAATTAAGGTCTTTTATGAAGAGAGGTGTGGGTCAAAAAAGTTTTTCTGCATACTTTTCTAAATCTCAACTGAGAAGTCTTAACACAGAAACAAGAACAGTACATCTTTTGTTTAAAAAAGTTGGCATGGGATAAGGAAGAAATTCTGTTAATAAAAAACACACCATTAGACAGGCAGAAGGCTTTCCATAGGACTGTGCTCAGAACCCTATGTGGAAGTCCTTAAAGACGAGGCTAAGATGATCTAGCACCTGCACTTCAGGCCACACGGCCAGTGGAAATGAAATCAGCATCCAGAGGATGCACTTGTGTTCTCATGTTCATATCAACATTTTCTTACTCTTTATTTTTTTATTTTTATGTTTTTAATACCGGTTCTGCAGGGTCTACAAGGCATCACCATGCAGCTTGAACTCAGTGATCCTCCTGTTTTCAGCCCCCCAAGTGCTAGGATTATAGTCATGTGCCACTATGCCCAGTCCAATTGCCCTCGCAACATGCCCTGAGGGCAGGACTGGACAGGTAGGCTGGGGGACATATTAGCATTTTCACAAGAGCCTATGTAGAAAATACTGTGTGTCTGTAAATGGATGATGAGATTAGCAAAAATGTGTGTAATATTCTCTCTCTCTCTCTCGCTCTCTCTCTCACACACACATACACACACACACACACACACTCTCTCTGTAAGTTTATCCAATAACATTTTTTTTCCAGGTTTTGGTTGGGTTTTTTTGTTTTTGTTTTTGTTTTTGTTTTTGCAGTACTGGAGATTGAATTTGAGACCTTGTGCTTGTCAGGCAGGCATCCAACAACATTTTTGAAAAAAAATCTGCAATTGTGTGTGACAACATGGAAGAGCCTGTAGGATATTAGGACTAAGTCCTAAAAACCAGGATCAGAAAAACAAATAGTTTCTACTCTCATTTGTGTGTGGAATCTAAAATACCTACCCTGGATGGCACAGAGCATGCAAGGGTGTTTGACAAATACTGGAGTGTGAAGACATGGTGGAGAAGTTGCTCTAAGGCTCCAAGCTTTCCATCATAAGATAAACACATTCTGGGGAATCTAATCCACAAGTTGGTGAATGTATCCAGTAATGATAACTTGTACTGTCAGGCTTTTCTAAGACGGTAGGAAATTTTGAATGATCTCACCACATACACATGCACAATGGTGATTGTGCAAAGTGATTGAAGTGTTAATTTAGCTTGATTATGGTGATCATTTCACAATGTTTTCATAGAGCAAATCATGCAGTTTTGTACCTTTAATATGTCCAGCTGTCCTTTGTTTCTCAACAAAATGGAAATATAAATTTATAAAAGAAAATGAAATTAATGATCCGACTTAATGCTCTCTTTCGGCTGTCACACAAAGCTAAGACCCAAGTACTAACAGCCACTGTGCTCTCACAGCATGCTCTGGGGTGCCACCGTGCACTTGGAAATCCTCTTATCTGCCTGGGATACCTTGTCTGTCTTTCATGCTCCTCCTTCTACTCTAAGACTGTTCTCTAATGCTTTCTGTTGTCCATAAAGACTTCCTTGATTCTTTCCCTACCACAGTTAGCTTCTCTGACATTTTATTATGGTAGTACCCTATCCTGGCTGAATTATTTTAGTGCCTCACTTCCAGCAGAACTTGAGTTCTTTGAAGGCACATACTGTGGCTTATATTAGAATCCCTATGATTTAACATGGGCCCCAGCTCGTATAAGACCTATTTTTTTTTAGTACCAGGGATTGAACTCAGGACCTTGCATTTGCCAGGCAAGTGCTTATTCTACTGAGCTATCTTCCTGGACCAAGATCTATGTTTTGATATGACTAATATTAAGTGATCCACTGAGGGTAATTTCTTCACTAAGTATAGTAGACCATGACATGTTCCAGAAAGTAGAAAAGATGTTAAATATGTGCCTCCCATAAAGTCACCATTTATTTATTTACTATTTATTAATTGATTTATATTTTTGAGACAGAGTCTCATTATGTAGTTCAGACTAGCTCTGAATTCACTACATAGTCTCCTGGGCTTGCCTGCAACTCACAGAGACCTTCTTGCTTCAGCTTTCCAAGTGTTGGGATTATAGGCATGTGCCAACTTGCCTACCATCCTTTTTAAACAGAAGAAAGAACCAAGAGAGAGAGGGGAGAGATTACAGAAGTTAAAAGGAAGAAGGAAAAGAGACATTTACTTTTATCAAGAATGAAGTAATTAATATTTAGCTAGTCCACTCAAAAATTTAATGTAAAGATGAAGAAAGTATTAAAGATAATCACTTTTAAACAGACAAAGCACAACACAGAAATATAATTAAAAAAGGAATATATGTGGGAAAGTCTCCTATTTACTTGCTGCATGAGGACAACTTCCTAACAATGGCTAAAGAAGGTGAAGCTGAAACAGCGTGATGGTCACCCTGAGAACAGAAAAGAGAGTCTAGAACTTGAGATTGATGAAGTTGCTGAACTTGAGGCCAGGGTTCTAAACAGGAAGCCCCTTCATAAAGAGAAGGGTTCTAGAAGTTTCTGTGCAGAAATGCTGGTTAAAATCTGGGCTACCTTGAAGAAGGTAAGATGTCATGAGGCAAAGGAAACAACAATTTCTCTGGCATTGGTGGACTGGGGCTATTCAAAGTCACACGGTAAGTTAATTGTCAAAATAAAGTTCAACAGTCTTTAAAAGAAGACAGTAATTCAACTATCCGAAAGCATACGATTGATTATGCCCAGCATATAATAAAAAATTACAATACGTGTGAAGAATTAGGAAAATGTAACCTGTAATCAAGAAAAAAAAACTCAACCAAAAGAAAAGGCAGTCTAGGAATATAGATCAATGGCATAAGCACCTGTCTCGTAAGCACAAAGTCCTGAGTTCAATCCCTGGTAGTGCCAAAAAGAAAAAGGAAAAGGGTGGAATGAGAGGTAAGGACATTAAATTTTCTATTGTAAACATATTCAAATACTTAAATGAAATGTTGTGTTAGAAGATAAACAATCTTGGTGTGAAATAAAAGCTATATAGAAAACTAAATGACAATTTCATAACCAAAATGTACATTTGTATAAAATGTACTGGTTCACTGTATAGGTTGAACCACACACATGGTAGAAAAAATGGTCAATTTTTACAACAATTTTCATCAGGGTAAGGTGGTACACACCTGTAATCCCAGCATGTTGGGAGGCTGAGATAGGAGGGCCCTGAGTGGGAAACCAACCTGGATAATTCAGTGCTTTAGTGAAATCTATCTCAAAAAGTTAGACAGAGGCTGGAGATGATGCTCAGTTGAAAAGACTTGTGCGTGCCACCCCTTCTTCCCCCAGGGAAATACTGTAATTCAATAAGATGGCCTTTTTTAATTTAAAAAATTAACAGACTTCAGTGATGGGAAAAAAACAAACAATATGATGGTGCATACATGTGCTGGAATATAGATTGAAAGGAGATAAAGAAGTCATTCTATAAAAAATTAATTAATGGTGTGATACATACCAAATTTCATGAAATACAGCTCAGCAAGCTCTATAAATAGAGACACCATAGTGAGGAAAATTATACTTGAACTCCTGAAAATAAAAAACTTGTATTTTGAAATAGCAAGAGAAAAAAAATGACACATTATTTTATATGAGAAATAATGATTGCTCTTAGCTAAATTCTTATGAAAAAAAAATGGCTACCAGAGGACAATAGAACATTTTTCAGAGCTCTGAGGAAAAAGCTATTCTGCCAATGAAGAATTTAACGTGCAGCAATGTATATCTTTTTAAAATTAGGGTAAGAATAAAGATTGTCATATAAATGACAGAATCTGACAGAAACAGATCAATGTTGCAAGAAATAAGCAAGTTTGAGCCTAGTGAGCATGATCCATACAGAAGCTAGAGGAACAACATGGTGGATGTGAGATTAAATATAACAGACTCTATTTCCTTCTCTTAATTTCTTTAGAAATTAAAACAGAGGCAAGGGCCAGGGAGATGGCTCAGTGGAATAAGTGCTTCCCTGGCAAGCGCAAGGGCCTGAGTTCAATCCCTGGTTCCGCAAAATAAATAAATAAATAAACTAAAGAGAGGCAAGAAGAAATAGGGAAGAATGGTGAAGTAAAAGACCATAGACAATCAGAGTTCAGTACCCAATCTTAGCTGACACCTGTGGACTCTGTGGTCTTCTGCAAGCTTTTGAAGTTCTCTGAGCCATTTCCTGCATCCATTGCTGAGTTAGGAATGCAACCTTGGTGAGATTGTGTTGTGGTTGAAATCGAAAATGGCTTCTCTCTTGTGTTTGGCATGTGACATAGCCCTCAGGGATGCTAAAGATCACTTGCTATTAAGAGGCAAGCTCTGGTAGGAGGAGGTAGGTTCCTGGGGGTGGGACCCAGAAGGGGCCACCCCTCTTTTCCACTCCTCCCTTCATCCTGCTTCCTGGGTACCTGGAGGGGCGCAGCTTTGCACTGTGTTATGGACTAGTGAATACTGAAACTTCTAAAATGTGAATGAGAATAAACTGCTTCTCCTTTGAGGGTGTACAGTCTTTTGTCTCTGAGGCCAGGAAAGTGATTAAGACAGGTTGTTTTTCAAAATGGAAAAAAATTACACGGAGAATTTAGCACAGTGTCTGGGGCATGGGAGTCCCTCAGAGAAAGGAACTGTTTGTATGGTGGAATTTAAGAGCTAAGTAAGAAAAATCAAAGATTAACATACAGGCTGAGGTTGTAACTCAGGGACAGTGAGTTACAACCTTGCCTTGCATGCAAACCCTGGGCTCATTTCCCAGACATGACACACATGCGCGCACACACACACACACACACACACACACACACACACGCACACAAATGAAAGTTCACAATTGTCTGTAACTGAAGGCTTTATACAGTTTTAATAACCTTTTTCTTATTTTTCATTGCTCTCACTAAAATAAAAATCCCACACTGGCAAAGACTCTACAAAGTGTGGTACAGGGTTTCAGAGTAAATCCAGAGGGGATTTGACTGACTTTGTCAGATACAAAAGTTATATACCTTGAGCCGGGCATGGTGGCACATGCCTGTAATTCCAGCACTCAGGAGGCTGAGGCAGGAGAATTGTTGTGAGTTTGAGACCAGCCTGAGCTACAAAGTGAGCTTAAGGCCAGCCTGAATTGCATAGTGAGACCCTGTCTCAAAAAAGACAAAAAAAAAAAAAAAAGTTATATATCTTGTTATGTAAGTCTTGCCCTATCTTGGTATCAACCATCCAGCAGAAAAGCATAAACATGAGTTATAAAAAGTAAAACCATATTAATAGGCTGAGCTGTAAAAGGCTGATGTCAACAACTTCTGACATCGCCAGTCCTAGGGATAACCCATCACCTTTATGGACTACTGGACTATATTGGAATATTTTGCTGAATTCACGCACCTACAATATTTAAATGGCAATGGGATACCCTTCTCTGACAAAGCCAAACAAAAAAAAGGGATATAAATGAAGGACCATTTTGTATCTGTATACACAAATAGGATAGATATATAGGTACTTTCTCTTAATTCAATGGAAGTAAGATTTGTACTAGTAGTGTTTGTACAGGATATCATATCTGTATCTTGTACTATGAATAAGCACTATGAAGACAGTATACAATGTATTAATTATTGAAACTGGCCTATTAATAGGTTTTGAAACTGCCTGATTGCTATTTCTCAATAAAACTAAGTTTAAAAAATTAAAAAAATAAAATAAAATAAAGTATAAATCCAGGATGCTCCCATGATAGACATTGGTTTGATAAGCTTAGGTTCTATATGCAGAGACATTAATTTCAGAGCCATCAATCATTCAAATGTTGCAAATCCTAGTGTTGTATATTTCATATTAAAATCTCTAGAAAATGTGTGCCTCGGATGCACATGGATTTCACAGTATACATGAACTTTTGTCAATATGAGGAAAACAGCAGAAAATTCTGTGCTATTTCCAAACCTCAGTCTCTTCCCTGCCACCTTCCAACGTGTTGCCTTATTTACTTGAGATACTTTAGCTCCCAAAGGCATCTTGGGGAGCTATTACACATAGGATGTCTCTTTGCTCTTTTATCATCGACCATACAAAGAAAATAATCACTTGAAAATACAATAAAAGGAATACAATGTCATTGTCATCTACATAAAACCATTGTTTTCCAGGGGCTCTGACTCTGCAAGAACAAGAAAGAGATTGAGAGCAAATGTTGAGCAGATGCTCTTAAAAATGCTCAGTACCTGAACCTTTCTCCTCAGTGGAATCCTAAGGAGTAATGCAACTGCAAGGAGGAGGACTTTCCAAATGTGAAATTTAATTCTATTAATGCACTGTTTCTAGAATATTCGTCCCTCATAAAAATGGACATAATAACAGCAGATACCTCAGAAGCTTGAGGTAAATGATAGATAGAACAATATATTTTGGTCTCTTAACACACTGTCAGGTACAGGGATAATACTCAGAAATAGTTCCGCAGCAAATTAAGACACTATCTACACACTCTTTCTCTTCTCTTCTTCCTCCTCCTCCTCGTCCTTCTTCACAAGGAAATATTGAGAGGATTTTAGTCATTTACCTTTTCATAACTATGTCAAAATTAGACAGGAACCCTTTAATGAAGAAGGGGTTTTAAAATTTCAGGGCTAAATATTCAAAGTTAGTTGTGCGCGCATGTGCATACACACACACACACACACACACACACACACACACACACACACTTGAAACTAGCACTTCTTGCCCCATAGGCTTCTTCCGCCATTAGTCTCCTGTGGTCCTCTCCTCATGGGGAAGGATAGTTGCCTCCTATCTTGTCTGTTTCTGCCTCTTTCTCCTCCGCTCATCTCTTCTCCCCTCCTCTTCTGTCTTCTCTCTGTGTCATCTCATCTCTACTCTCTCAGGCCACCATTCGAGTGGACATTCAATTGATACTAGTGCGTTTTAGAAGCCTTGTAAAGATGGAAAGTCGTAGGCCTATTTTATTTTACAAATATTTCACGTCAGGTATGACTATATGACACTGGTCATTCTTCAAGTTTAATATTGCAGTCTTTGATTCTACTAAAAATCATTTTTAGCAGCAACATAAAGAAAGCTTAATAGTAAATTTGAATTTAGGAATACTTCAAAAAATAGAACTATAAACTTCTAGAAATAATGATGTATTTACTTCTGGTGAACGAATCTAAAGCTCATGACATTAATAATGTATCTTTTTCTTCTACTGACATGTTCTGTTAATTAATTGCACTTTTTGTTCCAGAAACAAATACAAAACAAACAACATAAAAAATAGAGTGTTGCCAGATCCTCACCATCCATCAAACATAATGCTTTTCACTTTTGTCAGATATTTACCATTCTTCAAATATGTTAATATTTATGGAGTATTTATGGAGGAAATCTGCTAGGATAAAT